>JANZXR010028500.1:0-14677 GCA_027575705.1 Erythroxylum echinodendron | reverse complement strand
TAAGAGTATAAGTATCCTCTGTGATGACGTCATAACACAGAGGCAAGGAGGATATAAGAGTATAAGTATCCTCTGTGCTGATGTCATAACACAGAGGCAAAGAGGATGTAAGAGTTAACCATTGTTTGTGACGAATCAGAACCCAAAGGAAAGAATGGATGAAGAGTATGAAGGATGAGTAAAAAAAACATAGACGATAGAGCATAGAGGAAAGAATCATCTATGTTACTGTACACAGACGAAAGGACTTCGTTTGTGTTATTGAAAGCGCTATCATCTGTGTTACTGCACACAGACGAAGTAAAATAAAGAGGACACGTATCGTTTGTGTTACTGTTCACAGACAAATTGAAATAAAGAGGACACGTATCGTCTGTTTACGTAAAATAAGAGGACACATATCGTCTTTGTTACTGTACATAGACGAAGAAAAATATAGAGGACTCGTATCCTTTGTATCACTATTCACAAACCTCAGACGAAAGATTTCTCAGTTAATAGAGGGTCAACCCAGAAGATGAAAGTCAACCACAGAGGATAGAACACAGAGGATAGATTAAGGACTAAGGATTATAAGAAGGAGTTAAGAAGTACTGGAATGAAGTGTATCTTCTGTGTTACTGTTCATAAGCATCTTCTATCCTAATGTTGAACCCTCAGGAGATAGAATCGACCTTTGAGATCTTCATAGAAGTTATGGAGCTTGAAAACATCTTTCCAAACATCTATCGTATGGGTTTCACTTATATCTTCGTCTCATTGTTGACCCCTCAGAAGATAGATTTGATCTTGGGTCTCTAGGGAGGTTATAGACCTTGAAATTGCCTTTCAAACTATATGGAGAATATCCCGAACCGATTATCCTAGAGAAAGTTATGAAGATTGGAAGATATCGTATGTGTTACTGTTCACAGACTTTGAAGACGATAGAACTGAGACAAAGGGAAGCCGAAAATGAGACGCAAGTAATGAGACTAATAAAAGAGGAGTTTTTAGAGGATAACTCGAAAGTGATCAAGGTGTTATCTCTGGAAGATAATTTACGTAGTAAGATATTCTGTATGCATGAAAGTAACAAGTATGGTATCAGAGGAAAAATGAATAATCATGTATGAGGAGTTAGGTTCCGAAATCATGGCCCGATAGATTTATGGTATCAAAGCATAAATAAGCAAGTAAGAGTCGGACTCTGAAAACGGGGTCTCACATGTATGGTATCAGAGCAAGTAAGCAAGTCTGAGTTAGGCTCGGGAAACCGGGTCTAACAATTGAGGTATAATTAATGAACTATCTTGAAGGTATCAAAATTTATAAGAAAAGTGGAAGGAAAGTGAAGGTGAACTTTCGGTTTGCCCATCCCAAGATTGTGGGAATTGTATTGGTTCCTTCCCACGATCGTGGAAATCCTTGACAATGAGAAAGAATTGTGTTTTGTGTTCTGGTTGAATCATATAATGATAAGGCACTGTGCATAGGTTTACTTGGTCTTGATTGAGGCTTAAAATGAACTTAGTTTGATAATGAATCAATTGCTTAAGTGTTTGATGAGTTTAGGTTATTAATTGATGTTATAATTTAAGGAATGGATTGTTTGATATCAATGCATATGAATTTGGGAAGTATTAGTTATTAATGGTATAAGGATGTTCCCTTGAATGCAACAATGATTCAAAGGATATGAGCAATGTGAATTATTTATAAATGAATAAGAATTGGGAAATTGTGTGAATAGAAAAGGATTGGTAATCATATGATTAGTGAATTGAGAATGATTAAACTTACTAAATGTATAAACCTTATTTCAAACAAGTTATGAATGGTTAAGACTTGTGAATAAGGATATATACTCGGATAGTCAATTAAGCATGTATTGAACATAACACATATGCACGTGCATGGATGAATAATTATGTGATTGATAAACATAGTAATACGTGAATTATGTGTGTATTACATGACAATAAAAGCACAAATACATCGGCAACATCCAGATATTGCCAGATCTTCAAGGAAATAGCTTACTGGCATATATTGTGAGTCAACCTAAATGCGTAAAATCAATTATATGTGTGTTTCTGTTTAAGTTATATGTATAGTGAGTTGAACTAGATTTTTCTCACTATGTTTGAATCATTCTTGATTAATTTTTATATATTGAACTGTCACTGGTATGATTGTGATAATTTTGGGCCATCAATTATCCGAGGAGATCATAATTCGAGATTGTATAGGAAGTGCTTGATGATTGTATGTGAATGTGGGAAAATTGTGTATTCAATTAAATGTTGAATGCCGTGCCTCGATCCGACGATTATGACAAATGACTACATACACCAAATGAAAGTGATTGATAACACATTATGTGAAATGATGCATTTCATGACAATGATGTGCATAATCAAATAAAGAATTTGTGACCAGAGTGACGAGCCTAAAGAGAGCTTAGAGCTCAGAAATGAGCACACAGAGCCACAAGCTCAACAATTAATTAGCTCGGTATCCATAATAGGTATGGGACAGTATATGAAATAAGCCTAGTATTCACAATGGGTACGGGGCAGTATCTAAAATGGGACCAGTATCCACAATGGATATGGGATAGTTAAATAGGCATTCGGTCACAACAAAATAAAAATGAAAGTGGAGTCTCATGAGCATTTGCATCTATATCTTTATATGTACCATGTCAGTATTTATAAAGAATGACTAAATTGAGTGGATATAATGATATGTTATGTTTGTGTATATGTGGATGATATGAATGAGATGAAACAAATGATTAGATTATCCTGAAATGATCATATGAAATGTTTGTATTCATAATGGGCTTGTTGAAGTATAACGAATATTGTGATCAGGTACTAAATTTTGAATGATATGAAATATAGGATTTGATGCTGAATGATGTTTATGTCTATTTGAGTTAGCACATCGATGATGTTTCACCCACTGAGTTCACAAACTCATCAAAATTGCAATGTTAATTTTCAAGTTCAGTGGAGATGTAGCTAGTCTAGTTGAAGTAACTTTTACATTTGGTTATGGGTCAATGTCGGGATCAGTTGTACCCACTAATGTCTTAGTAGGTTTTTTATTAAAGATTGTGTGTTTCAACTGTTGTATATTGTAAATGTAAATTTTAGAAATGTAATAACATTTGAGACTCTATATGTTCGTGAATAAAATTAGAACAACATAATTATTGACTGTTTTATGTCATATGCGATGGATTAAAAAGTAAAATGAATTGATTTAACCATCTTAACGTGCCATTTTCGTAGAGAATGTTCCTAAATATCCTTCTGTCTGTTGAGTATATTCTTTATGGGAGTGGTATGTAATAGCTTGCTCCTGCTCTTGCTTGTCTTCCATAGAAACTAGATTTGGTTTTCAACTGACCCGAATCGGACCGACCACAACCTAAATGCTAAATTTGTAATTTTTTGGGTGTGTTTTAGCCTTTTCTGCTTTTGAAATTGAATTGCATTTGTGAATTCTAATTGTAAAGTTGTGAATCGTTGGAAGTTGGTGAATTTAGTGAATTTTTTGAGGAAATTGGAATTGAATTGTATGATTCGCAACAATTAAATAGACAAAATGTTTTGTTTATCTATTAATTAATTCTGTTTTGTTTATCTGTTTGGTTTGGAATTGAAAGTTCATAATAAGTGACGACCTCAATATTTGGAATTTGATTGGATTGGATTATTACAACTTACAATTAGAAACTAAATTATAAATAAATTAGATGATAAATTAAATCAAATTAATCCTGTTTATACAATTTCAATTTGATTTGAATTATTTGGGCAGAATTTAGAGTACATATTAAGAATTTTTATAGAATTTCATTTGTTCAAATTTAATTAAACTTTAAATTTAAATTTTAACTCTAATTTGATTAGTTTGAATCTTGTTTAATTCATAATTTAAGAATTAAGTTTATGTAATTAATTAAGATGACATATGATAAAATTTATGTTGAATATAATCTGAATTAATAATTAAATTTAATTTACTAATTTTAGAAATAACAAATTTGGACATTTTATACTTCATTTGGGTAGATACGTTTCCAATCTAGTATTTGAATATATCACATAAGATCTCTAGGTTCACTCACAATTAATTTTTTATATAATATGTCATATAACAAACTAAATCATAAGGCGAATATGAAATCAACATTCCTGTTTATAAGTAGGTGATGCAGTTATATTAATGAACAAATTAATACAAAATGAGTTATATTACATATGATGGACATGCATATTATATAATTGTGTATGTTGAATACTTGAATTATTGGTTTTTGACTTATTGAAGAATTATGTTGGATAAAATTGGATTATGTTGGATGAAATTGAATTATGTATGATGTAATAATACAAAGTGAGTTATATTACATATGGTAGACATGAGTATTGTGTAATTGTGTATATTAAATAATTGAATTGTTAGTTTTTGACTTATCGATGAATTGTGATGGGTAAAATTGGATTATGTTGGATGAAATTGAATTATATATGTGTAATCATAAAAAATGAGTTATGTTACATATAATGAACATGCATGTGTAATTGTGTATGTTGAATACTTGAATTGTTGGTTTGACTTATTGATAAATTGTGTTGGATAAAATTGAATTGGGTTAGATGAAATTGAATTTCGTATGATGTAATCATACCAATTCAGTTATATTACATATGATGGATATTTGTATTATGTAATTGTGTATGTTAATTACTTGAATTGTTAGTTTTTGACTTATTGATGAATTGTGTTAGATAAAAATAAATTGTGTTAGATGAAATTGAATTGTGTATGATTTTGATATATGTGTTCATTTGTTTTTATAGATGAATGGAAGAAAGTTCGAGTACTTCTGATCAAATCGCTTCACGAAAATATAATGATCTAGCTTGGGTTCATGTTGTATTAGTCCCGTATATGAAGAACTATACAATTTTTTGTTTTGTAACAAACATGGTAGAGGAATTGTCTAATTAAAGAAGCATTTAGCTAGGATTAAAGGAGATAAGGAACCTTGTAAAAAAGTAACCCATGATGTGAAGTAAAAAATGAAAACTTTTCTTGAAGAATATCAACACGAGAAAGATAAAAAGGATAGATTGAGTTATCAAATTAGTAGTGGATGTTCGTTTCCTATTTTTCATGATGATTGTGAAAATGTTAAAGGTGATAGTGGTAGTGTTCCATCCCCGGCCCAACTAGAAGTTAATGTTACACCTGAACCTGATGTTAGGAAAAGAAGAAGGCAGGTAACTGAGATTTTTTCACCACGAATAAGTCATAGACCCCAATCTTTAATTTGTAGTGCCATGCAATCAAAAGATATATGGCTCATAATGTTGATATGGTAGTTGCTAGATGGTGGTATGATACATGTGCATCATTTAATGCTTCCCAAACTTAACTATTATCATCCTATGGTGGATGCTATAAATCTAGGGTACAAATCTCCTTCGATTGATGACTTAAGAGGTAAATTTTTTAGTTGTTCAGTTTTTGAAATTAAAAATTATTTGGGAGAAAGAAGAGTGGATTGGCTACTTAAGGGCATTCAATCATGTATAATAGTTGGACAAATAGAAGACATAGGCCTATTATTAATTTTTTAGTTTATTTTACAAAAGGATCAATGTTTTTGAAGTCTATTGATGGGACTAGCCTTATTAAGAATATTGATACTTTATTTGAGATATTTAATGAAGTTGTGAATGAAGTAGGGCTAGAAAAGATTATTCAGTTCATTATTGATAATGATTCCACTTATAAAGTGACAGGAATAAGGTTACAAAATAAGTATAATTATTTCTTTTAGACTCCTTGTGCTGCACATTGCATAGACTTAATGTTGGAGAATATATGAAATCTTAAGTATTTTCCTATTATTGATGAGACTATGTAGAAAGCTAGAAAGGTGAAAAAGTTCATATATAATTGTGCATAGGTATTGAATTTAATAAGAAAGAAATTTACCAATGGTAGGAATTTGTGTTGTCCTACTATGATAAGATTTGCAACGAATTTCTTATCACTTCAATCTTTTTCTACAGTGAAAAAAGAGTTAAAACAAACGTTTACCAATGATAAGTAGGTTGCATCTTAGCAGGCTAGGTCTAATGTTGGATTTGAGGTTTCCAAAATTATACTAGAAGATAGAGAATTTTGGTCTCAATTCCAATTTGTTATCTGAGTTTGTGAGTCTTTGGTGAGGGTGCTTCGTTTGGCTGATAGTAAAAAAAGGCAACAATGGATTATTTTGATGCCATGAAAAGGGCGAAGGAAGCAATCAAGGCCAATATGAAACATAGGCCTTCTTTGTACACACTGTATGTTACAGTCATCAATGAGAGATGAGAAAGGAAACTTTCATCTCCATTGTTTACATCTAGGACGTTTTTGAATTCTAATGTCTATTTCAAACCAAATTTTACAAAGAAAGCTGAAGTTAATAGGAGAATGTTGTGAATTATTATAGCAATTGTTAGTCATGATATGATAAGATCTCTTGAGCTCAAAAATGGATCTTTATAAGCAGTCGTATGGGGATTTTGGAATGTCGATTGCTATTCGACAAAAAGTAAAAATTTCTCTGGGTACTATTGTTTCCTTTTTCTTATTTTTTGAAAATTAATTATCACTTTATTTTATTTATAATGCTACTTTTGTTATCTTACGACTTATAGTTTCTTGGTGGGATCAATTTGGAAATGGTGTTCCAACATTGCAAAGGTTCATAATTCAAATTTTAAGTCAATGTGTGAGTGTAATAGACTATGAACAAAACTTGAACACATTTGAATTTATCCATTCTAAGAAAAGAAATAGATTGGAGAACAAGAGATTGAATGAGTTGGTTTTTATTCATTACAATTTAAAGCTTTCGGAAAGGTATATTATTATCATTATTAATTTTGATATAATTTCTTATAATTTCGTAATAATTAAATTTTATTGTTTACTAGGACTTTTAATAACACAAGTAGTTGAACAAATCCAATTTCCATTTATAATATCAATTTTTGGCATGTTGTGTTTCTAAGGAACCAAGTTTGGTAGATGTGAATGACTTAGAAGATAATCTTGGATGGAAAGCATTGACATATTATTTGGTGCATTGAACTTGAATGATGATAATGATGAGGCTCCTCTCAATGATGAGGATTTTGTACTAAATAATAACTGGGGTCAGTGCAGTTATAGCAGGTATCCTCCCGTCGACGATTAAATGAAGTTCCAAGTTTTTTTTCCTCTTCTTTTAATTTTACTTATATTTGATGAATATGTTAAATTATATATATGTAATGTAATGGTACAGTTTTTGTTTCATGTTTTACTTCTATTTGGTTGTTTACTCATCACGAACTCTTATTGTAAATTGTAATAGTTTGAGAGTTAAGGATATTTATTATTCTTTTTATTGGACGTTTTGATGTAATTATTATTTATTATATGATGAAATTGTGATATTTTAAATACTTTGTATTGTTCTTAGTTCTATATTTTCATGATGATGATTTTCTTCATATTAATTATGATTATTATTTACATGTAAAATATCTGAAAATTATTGTTATTTCATATTAATTGTGTTATTGTTTATTATTATGACTTTTGGAGACTGGGTTTATGTAAACTTATAAAGTATACAGTACAATTGTATACTATGACAATGTACTATTTTGTAATTTTTAGAAAATTCAAGGACTATTTTATAAATTCAAAAAATTACCCAAAACGGAACCCGGTATTGAATGCTACTAGAATAATATCATACTAGAAACCAATTCGGTACCAGTGCCAGTATGGTATTCGCAACTTTGGGCGACATTATTATTTTCATAACTTTCCTTAACATAGTTCACCATTAGTTTCTTTATCGTATGGTACACTAGGCATAAAGTGAGAGTTGGTTCTATATTGCTTACTGGCGAATAGTTAACTAGTATTTCGGAGCTGGTTCTGCTTCGCTTACCCATAATAGGTTAGCTGCTAAAAACTAGTATTTAACAAGTCACAGAGTTGGTTTCACATCGCTTCCTGTGACTGGTTAACGATTTACGGACCTGATTCTACATCGCTTACCGGTTATATAGATTAACCACTATAGATCGGTATCATAACATGTGTAAAGTCTAATAGTCTATCATAGGCAAAGCAACTCTTATTTTTTCAATTCAACTTATTATCGAAATCAATTATGGGAGGATTCATAATCATTCAATTTAATGCATAATTTCAATGTAATTTCCAATCATACAAAATTTGACTTTCAATTTACAACTTATATATTGCTAAAGCATAATTTTATGCTAGCAATATTCACTTGTAAAATATCATTCACATAAAACTCGACATAAATATTCATTTCATGTTCAAATAAAAACCTTTTGCATAAAATCAATTTAAAGTACACTCACATGTCATCAATTCTTTTTGCAAAGAATTTAGTCATATAAAACAACTAAAATATACTCACAACTTGCTAGTTTCCTTTTCACCTTTTTGAAACCATTCAGTTGGTTTCATTTTTTGTTCCAAAAAGTTAATACAAATACATTCAACTCCTCAATACATTTTCTAATCAAATACACTATAAACTATGTCTTCAACTCCTCAATACATTTTCTAATCAAATACACTATAAACTATGTCAACTTCATTAATTTCCATATACACTCCATATACTATTTTTTTCTCCAAATAATAACACAACATTTCATTTAATAATTCTAGTATCATAAATACTCTTAATGACCATCCTTAAAAGCATTCATATGGTCAATACATCGTAACCATACTTTTATACCAAAAATGCCCTTAAAGCTAAACTTAATATATTTAACATTAAAGTTTTCCAATTCAATTGCGTTTGATTTCTAATAATTAAAACCAATCCAAATTCATTTCTATGACATTTTTAATACACACATTTAAGCCATAAAATTTCATTAACAAATTATTACAAAATCAACCACTATTGGCCCAATTTCAACCAAAACCAAAACAAAAACCTTTTCCAATCCAATTCTTTTTCATTTCTTTACTTTATTAGCATCATAATCATGCTATGAATGTCATAAAACATCAAAATAGAATTTTGGATCATAACACATTAAAAACCCTAATCTTAGCTGAAAACTCATCAAATCATTTCCTATGTTTTTCTTTCATTCTTTCATCATTAAACTAACTTCCTAATGCCATTATTAATGTTGGGATAGTCGTTGCTTTACCACATGAAACAAAAACTCTTGTTTCTCTCACTTCTCATGTACTAATACCTAGGCTAAATATAAGAACCTAGTTGCTGGACTAGAAATTCAGGTAGATCTTAGACCTAAAGAAGTCATCATTATAGGATATTTTTAGTTGGTATTGCAGTAGTTAGCAGGAGAATATAGGTGCTAAGTTTAACTTTATTTACTTTTTATATTGTTGAATTAAATTATTGTGTTAGAAACCAACCGTGATCAAATCATGGATGTAGTGAAAAAAGCTTTTATGGTTTCTAATTGGATCACAATAATTGAATAACTTGAAAACATTCATCATACAATAAAGGAATCATATGTAATTTGAAGTTCCTACTAAAACCTTTTTCAAATCCTTTTTAAGATGTCAACCACGAATCGTTCATGTGTCCAGCCTCTAATGGTATCAATACTGAAATTAGAGGAAACCCAACATTTGAGAGGAATTAAACAAGAGTGTTAGTTCCTTTGTGCTTATTTCTTATAGATAGATAAAAAGCATTAAGGTTTTATTTTTATCAAAATTAAATATTTAAATTATAATTAAAGTCAAACTCTAATTTTAATAATCAAATATCTTATATTTGATCCCTGAATTTTCTCAAATTTGACAATTAAGTCCAACTTAATTGAAATTGAATTAAAAATCTTTTTAAAATATCGTTAATTATTCAATTAAACAATTTATAATAATAGGTCAAGATTGATGTCTAGCAAAATGTCATGACCACCTAAATATTAGGAGTGTCAAAGTGATTTGACTCAACTTATCCATGCATAGCTATAATGTATAATTTGATCATTTCATCTATTTAATGTTCCAGTTGAACACAGGGTTTGGATATGATGTTTACTTTTTTTAAATCCAATCATATTCATTCTTACTAATTAGTAGTTGATTTATAATTGATAATTTAAAACACCTATTCAAATGCCAATTCACTCTAGCCGGATGGTTTCTTAAATCACTACTGATCAAGAATAGTAGAATATTCTCTCTAATTACCTTATAGTGATAAATCTTTTATTGACTTACTCAACTATCTTTATATGACTCATATAGTATCCAAATACTACCAACTAAGCTACCTAAATAGAATAGGTCATAAGTGGCATTCAAACATAGTAACTCCCACAAGAGATAGCTTAGTAATCTTAAGTCTAAAGATCAATTATATAGTCATCATGATGGGAAAATCTACATATAGATAAGTAATATTCTATTTGGGACCCTCATAAGTGGGTCAGTACAATGAACATATTCTTTAATAAGCACCCAATCATTTGTTTTGTTATCTCCATACTTTAACTTGTAAGATTAATTAATTTATTCATAGGAAAGTAACTTAACATGTGCTGGTTTTATCATTTCATTAATACTGAATCTTGGTTAAACTACAACTGGGAATAATTTAAGAACAATACATAAATGCAAATTGAGTATCATAATTATAATTTCAAATGCACAGTAATCATTCCAGGGATTTAACCCTTAGTATTAAATGTAATTAAAAATAAATAAAGATAAAGAATACCTTTGTTATTTAAAATAAGAATGTCATACATAAATTTGCAACCGATTGATTGGCTACAAGGGCATCAATGAACAATGTCCCATAATATGAAAGCTAATCTCCTTTGTATCTAATACCAAATCCATCAGTATGTCAATCATGTCTCTTATGAAACAATGACTTGGTGAGAGAATCTGCAAGATTCTATTTGATGGGTAATCGCTTTAATGCTACATGTTTTCGCTCTAGTATCTCTGTGATAAAGTGAAACCTCTTAAGTACGTGTTTAGACTATTGATGAGACCTTTGCTCCTTTTCTTGTACAATGGCGTCATTATTGTCATGGTATAATGCTATAGGCTTAATAATGCTAAGAACCAACTCAAGTTCAGTAATAAACTTTTTAATTTAAAATGCGTCCTTTTCCACCTCTGAGCACTCTGTCTTGGTCATAAAATCTACAATGGTTAGTTGTTTGGAACTCTTCCAACCATAATGTATTATCATCTTGATCTAATTGAAAACTGGCATCTGAATACCCTTGAACTCTCAATTTAACTACTTCATAGATTAAGAAAACATCTTTAGTCTTTCTTAAGTACTTTAAGATGTTTTTCATAGCCATCTAGTGACCATCATCAGGTTTGGTTAAAACCTACTCATTATGATTAAAGATTAAAAGACATTTGGTATAAAATATTTCATCAAAAATATAATTTATTCAATTTCTAAACCATAAAGAACATAATCCATTTTATGTCTCTGTTTTTATGTCTTAGGGAACACACTTTGTGAGAGAGAAATCCCATACGACATGGGTAAGAATCCCCTATTTTAATTCTCCATGCTAAACCTCTTTAACATTTTGTCTATGTACACGGAATGGGATAAGCAAAGGAACCTCTTTGGTCTATCTTTATAGATTCTTATTTCCAGAATATAAGTTGCTTCCTCCATATTCTTTATATAGAAGTTCTTGGAAAACTAAATCTTTACAGACTATAACATTGGTATGTTGTTGGACCCCGCTACCGAAGCCTAACTCAGACTTGCCGGATTATTCATGCTTGCTCTGATACTACATCTGTTGGGCCCCGATACCGGAGTCTCACTCCCTTTATGCTTCTTGCTTAGATACCAACTCTGTGAAACCCCATTTTAGGAGTCCAACTCTTACTTGCTTAGTCATGCTCTGATACCAATAATCTGTCGGGCCATGATTCCGAAACCTAACTCCTCATACATGATTATTCATGTTTTCTCTAATACCATACTTGTTACTTTCATGCATATAGAATATCTTACTACATAGGTTATCTTCCAAAGATAACACCTTGATCACTTTCGGGTTATCCTCTCAAAACTCCCCTTTTATTAGTCTCATTGCTTTCATCTCATTTTCGGCTTCCCTTCGTCTCATTTCTATCGTCTCATTTCTGTCTATTTCGAAGTCTGGAAACAGTAACATAGGCGATAGTCTATGAATAGTAATACAGACGATACCTTACAATCTTCATAATTTTCACCAGCGTAATCGGTTCGAGGTATTCTCCATATAGTTTGAAATATAATTCCAAGGTCTACAACCTCCCTGAAGATCCCAAGATCAACTCTATCTTCTGAGGAGTCAACAATGAGACAGAAGATATAAGTGAATAGGAAACCAGATGATAGTGTGAACAGTGTCACAGACGAAGTCTGGGAAACACAGACGATATCTTTCGTACATCATATCTTTCTCTAGGGGAACTGGTTTGGTGTATCCTTTATATGGTTGGAAAGATGTTTTCAAGCTCCATAACTTCCATGAAGACCTCGAAGGTCGATTCTATCTCCTGAGGGTTCAACATTGGGATACAATATGCACGTGAACAGTAACACAGAAGATACACTTCACTCCAGTATTTCTAAGCTCCTTCTTATAATCCTTAGTCCTTAATCTATCCTCTGTGTTCTATCCTCTATGGTTGACTTTTATCTTTTAGGTTGACCCTCTATCAATTGAGAATCTATCGTCTGAAGTCTGTGAATAGTGACACAGACGATAAGCGTCCTTGGTGTTTTACTTCGTCTGTGAACAGTAACACAGATGATAAATGTCCTCTTTATTTTACTTCGTCTGTGTACAGTAACACAGATGATACGTGTCCTCTTTGTTTCAAGTTGTCTGTGTATAGTAACACAGATGATACGTGTCCTCTTTATTTCAATTCGTCTGTGCACAGTAACATAGACGATACGTGTCCTCTTTATTTTCATTTCGTTTGTGTACAGTAAAAAAAAAGAAAGTGCTATCAATAGCACAGACGAAGTCCATTTGTCTGTGAACAGTAATACAGACGATTCTATCCTCTATACTCTATCGACTATGTTTTTCTCTACTCATTTTTCATACTCTTCATTCATCCTTCCCTCTGTGTTCTGACGTCATCACAGAGGATACTTATACTTCTAAATCCTCCTTGCCTCTGTGTTGTGACGTCAGCACAGAGGATACTTATACTTCTAAATCCTCACTTCCTTTGTGTTATGACATCAGCAAAGAGGATACTTGTACGCTTCTAAGCTTTCTTAGCCGCTGTGTGTAATGTCATCACAGAGGATACTTAACCTCTGTGTTTTTTCCTTAGCATCTTTCTTCTTCGATGCAATCCATAATCCCTTTTCAACATCTCTCATTTATTTCAAACTTAAATCAGAATCACCTAGACGTGATCATTAATCTCTCTTACTCCCCCATTAATTTGATCATAATCGGAAATCGAATTCAGATACAGAATCATACGAATACATAATTCATTCATTCATTTCCAAAAATATATGTTTTACAAAGCTTTAAAATCCTTACAAGTCTTCAGTACAACAGTATTCTTAACCGATACAACTTGAAAGAAGGCTAAAGCCTTAACTATCAAAGTTCAGTCCTAGCTATTACAAAAAGTCTTTAATAGACTTGAGCTTCCTTGCATCCTGACTTTAACAGACTTGAGCTGCCTTGCATCCTGACTTATTCGCTCCCTTGAGCTTCACCTGAGTTTGACAGAAGTGGAGTGGGGTGAGCTTAAAGCTCGTGGGAAATAGGTTTATAACACAGAACAAGCAGAAAACCTTTTTATAGTTAAAACATACTTGGTTTCCAATCATGCATGCATTCATCATGTCAGACAATTCATGAACTCTTAAGCACATCAGAATGGTTCGGGTGGATCCAACACATAACGTAGTACACATTTCTCCTAAAGGTCCTATGTAGTCGTGAACATATGTACTAACACAATTCTATTTTATGGTCTTGCGTAGCCGTTCACTTATGGGAGTCCTTTATGGAGCTCCATGCCACTAGCGGGTAGGCGGGAGAAGCCTTTAGACAAGTGCACTAACATAACTTAGGGGACCACCACAAACCCACATAACACATATGTTTCATGCTCTTAAAAACTGATTGCCCAAAATGGCAGTTCTTGAAGTTCTTGTTTTTCAGATCAGAAACTTGTTTTAAAAAATATGCAATCTTTTTGCAGAAATCAGTCTTGTTTGTAAAACATACAAAAGCTTGGTTTCATAAAGTATGCAACTTTTAAGAAAACATTTTTGTATGAAAGCATGCAGGAACAATTGACATTTTGTGCTATAACAGAACAGACCAAACATGCAGCACATTTATGTAGAAATTAAGGTCATTGAAAGCAAACATTTCTGACTTATTTCTTCATTATAAAACCGAAACCCACCTTAAACTCTTTGCTTGCTTCTTTATCTGACTTACGGATGCTTTTCCCCTTGATTTCCTTGCCTCTATTGAACTCCTCCTTGATTTCCTTCATAAAAGAACCATAACTCCTATTTAACCAAAATATCCAGATTCGGCTAACTCAAAATGTA
>JANZXR010028489.1:0-14678 GCA_027575705.1 Erythroxylum echinodendron | reverse complement strand
AAGTTATTATATGCAACACTAAAAACAGATAGAAAATGTAGTTGAGTGAGCTGGGAAGGTATGTTACCTTCCAATTTATTGTATGAAAGATCCAAACTTTCAACCTTCTGAAGATTTGAAAATGTTGGTGGTATTGGTCCGACCAAATTGTTGTGAGAAAGATTCAACACTTGGATTGTGTTGAAATTTCCAATTTCAAGAGGAACCACTCCTTTCAAAGCATTTTCTGATAGATCAAGCCCAGACAAATAGTTGAGAATCTTACCTACGTAAGCGTACGAGTTGTACTTGGTCGTGAAATCCACTCGAATTGGCTGTGAAGGGAATGAACGACCACAGTCACGGTCATCTATCCCACACTGTTCATATGAACCATCATCTCCGTCGAAGGAGATATTATTAACACTTACCCTTAGACAGGAAGGAATACGACCACATAGATAATTAGAAGAAAGATCAACAAGACTCAACTTATTTAACTTGCATAATTGTTTCGGAATCTCCCTTTCAAATTTATTACCCTTCATCAAAAGATATCCTAAATTTGAGCATCTGCCAAGCCACTTTGGAATGCCACCAGTCAAATTATTTTGACTGAGATCAATGACCACCATCTGCGTGCAATTAAATTCATTGAGCATTGATCCTTGCAGCCTATTATTTGACAAGTAAACTTGTAATATAGATGGAGGAAACAAGTTTGGCCGTAGAATTCCATCAAATTTGTTGTGTGAGAGGTCTAAAACTTGAAGATCAGTCTTATTTCTGATCCACTGAGGTATTCCACCAGAGAGATTATTATGGCTCAAATCCAATACAACCAAGGAGGAACTTTTAGACAAGCTATCCGGGATACTTCCTGTAAATTGGTTGCCGTCTAATTGCAACCGCTTCAAACTTGTTAAGGAGGCATTTCCTGGGAACATTTGACCTTGCAACTTGTTGTTTGACAGACTAAGTAAGGACAATTCCTGACAACCTTTTATCAAGAGATCTGGTAATTTACTTAACAGTCTATTGTTGGACAAGTCTAAACTATCCAAGCTACTCATGTTGCCCAGCGAGGAAGGTATGTTGCCATTGAAATTATTACTGGACATGTTCAAAGACAATAATTCAGGAAAGAATGCTCCAATTTCTGATGGAATTCGTCCAAATAATTTATTGTCAGAAATATCTAAACTCTGCAAATTCGTATGAGATTGAATCGGCAACTCCAAAATTCCTAAAAGAGAAGTATTCTTCAAATCTAAAAACTCCAAATTTGTGTTGTTCTGCAGCAACCAATGTGGAAATCTCCCTTTCATTCTGACATGAGAAATATCAATATTTTGAAGGTCATGTTGATGGTAAAGAAATTGTGGAAATGATTCACCGTTTCCATAACAAGATAATAAGAGGCTCTGTAATTGAAACTTCGGAATCAAATTATGCATCTCTCTTCTATTGCATACTTCATTTTCTGAAGCATAAAAAGACTTGAGTTTTGAATGATTAAAAAATGGGCTAAAAGATATTGGAATTTGGAAATGGTTATTCGATAGGTCTAGACTTTGTAGAGATATCAGACTTTTAAGTGGTGAGAAGTAAATGTCTCCACTTAAATCATTCGAAAAAAGATCTAATTTTTGAAGAGATGTCAAATTTTCCATACAGTATGGTAAGGTTCTAATTAGATAGTTGTTACTCATGTCTAACTCTCGAAGATCTTTCAATGCACATAAACCTGCATCATTGTAAAAAATGCTATAATTATTAGAGATTTATCAGAAGTTTATTGACCATGTTAATGTTAATATATCAACAACTTCAAACTTAATAAGGAAAGTTACATTTCCACTTAAATATAGCTCCTTCAAGTTACTTAGTGGATCCAATTTTAGACAACAAAATATTGTATTTTTCTAACCTGTCATATTTATTGATCCATTTATTGATCCATTTACAGCATTGTAGTCCAAAACCAAGTTTTTGAGAGAAAACACATCCGGAGATGATAATATGATATTGTTGAAACGATTATAACTTAGTAAGGGACTCCAAAAGATTATAACTTAAACGATTATAATATGCTATTGTCAAAGATGTATTCTCAGGAACTTACTATGGGTTATATGGCCACTTACTCCACAATCCGCCAAGTTTAAGTATTGAAGTGATGTTAGATTTCCGATACTTTGCACAATCTTATTATTGAGAGGGTAGCCGCTTAAGTCCAATCCCTCCAAATTCTTCAGATGAGGAAAACCTAAGATAATAAAACAAATAGAATTAGGTAAATAAAATACAATTCGATCTCATTTATTTATTTATTACCATATTCTTTATTTTAAAGTGCTTTTTTAAATATAAATTTTAAAAAGATAGATTATATAAAAATTCTATTATTTAAAAAAATTCTTTGTAATTAATATTATTATTTCCATATGTTTCATCAGTAGTTAAAATTTGTTTTAAACTATTTTGTTAAGTAGAATAGGTAAATTATATATTTTATTTCGATATATTAATTTTATAAAAATACTAAACTATCAACAGAAACTATTTATTTTATTGATTAACAATCTACGTATGACTCTAAATGCATGTTTGCATTTCAAAAATAATTATAAAATATGTTAAGTAATTTTAATATGGTTTGTCTGATAATAAAGAATAGACTACATAATTTCTTCACTTGAACTAACCGAAAACTAAAAGCTCGTTACTCCATGAAAGTTGAAAAGTTGGTAATTAACCTTGTGATGTTGGAAGACCGGTCTGTAATCCTTGAATGTTTGACACCTTAAGTGAAGGCAGTGACTCAAGGCTTTGGAGGAAGTTTTCATCCAGAGAACAACAGAATAGGTACAACTCTATCAAACTGTATCCTGTGAAAGTTATAATGCAATGCATATAATACGTACATATATTTTGGACATTAAATTTTATTATTATTTGTCACTTAATTTATGCACGTACTTGGATGACGGAACTTTGCTCCTGTTAAATTGTTGTTCTCCAGAGAAAGGTTCTTAAGATTGTGGAATTCTCCTAATGAATCTATCAATTCGTCTGTTGCATTATTGACAAGATCGTCAAGACAAAGAACCCTTAAGTTGCTGGCACCTTTGACACCTGTTATGTTGTGAAAAGTATAAAGAAGAGCTTGAGAATTGTGAAGGATGATTTGATATTCAAAAATTAAAAGTAAATAAATATATTATTGAGCATTTAAAACATTTTTCTATTTTACCTCTAAAAGACTCAAATTTGATGATCTCATTTTGACTTAAATCCAATTCTTCCAAATAACTTAAAGCATTCAATTCTAAAGATCAAAAAGACGAAAATTTATCAAAAGTTTATTAATTACGTTACTTAATAGATAAAATGAAAAAATATTATATTTTTCTGACCAGTCATATTTATTGATCCTTTTATAGCATTGTATCCTAGATTCAATTTTTTGACAGAAAGCCCAACCATAGATGATAATATGCTATTGTTGAAACCATTGTTAGATAAATCAAGGGACTCCAAATTTTCAAGTTTTGATAGCGTCTCAAAACCTGCAAGAGAAATGAGGAGTTGCAAAAGTGGATTAGTAAGGAATTTGAGAGAATTGATTCTATTTAAACACTAAAAGACAAAGAAGACTCACTTCTATTCTCCACACAACCTGCGATACAATTGAATGACAAGTCAAGATTTGTCAATTCATGGAAGGGAAGAAACAGAGAAGCATTTAGGTACCAATATCTTCCCTCATAATTGCCCCCGATATTGAGTTCGGAAACTCGACTCGTTATTGGGTTGCATGTAACTCCATCCTAAGTACAACAATCAACATCTCTCCCCCAAGAATTAAACCACGAAGAACTAGACGCATCTGGTGAAGGGAAATGTGATTTGAGTTGTAAAAGGGCCATTTTTTTCATTTGAGGAACAGCCATAACAGGATGTAATATTGGCTACTAATAGTATTACTACTACGCCCCAATACCAATACTTGTTTGTAAGCCACATCTCTATCTCAATTCTCAAGTCTCAACCAACCTATTCTTCTCAATGTCCACCCCTCAGTCTCAGGCACTCACCAAGTAAGTAGCTTCAGCATTTTATATACAAGTTTCAGTATCTCCGTGTAAAGACTAGGACGTCAACTTTAATTTTCTTTTTGAAAAGTAGGTTTCTGGGAACCTTACAAAAGTAAGTCAAGGTCTGTATTTTGTAGACCTTGACAGACTTAGGGCCATAAAAAATGTGAAAAGATAAAAAAGAAACACGCCTTAAAAGTAGAAAAAGTAACAAAGTTTAAGACCTTTGAATCTTTTTGATTAATTTATTTATTCTATTGCTCTATTTCTCTTACTCTGTCGGCTTGGCTTCCTCTTGTGCAGTAGATCTTGACTTGGAGTCAATACAAAGAGAAACGAAGTTTTATTTAACAGAGTTTTATATTTTATCACAAAAAGAAAATTATTAGTTGGATAGATTAAAAAAACTTTTCTTTTTGAAATTTTAAGTTCTTCACGTCAGAGGAAATATTGGACCCCATAGCTACACCATCATTAATTTTTATTGCCAAGTTTAACAAATTTCTTCACTCTTCTATCAATGATATGAAATACGGTTCAAGAAGTCCAGTGGATTTATCGAAAAAGCAAACACATTTGGACCATTTGGCAGTGAGTAATGACCCCAAAATGTATTGTATAGCATAAATTAATGAAAGGAATCCATCAAAAATTTGGTGGACCACTAATTTATTTAGAAAAAATGACGATTATAAAAGATTGCTAACGTTGAGTGTACCGCAGGACTCGGAAATTTCCTTCATGACTAATCTGACTTCTGAGGTAACGCGTAGATTAGAATGTAGCGCATTTCTTCTTCACGTCAGAGGAAATATTGCTACTCCATAACTAGACCAAGTCTCTGTTTGATTATCTCCAATGTAAATCGCCATTAATTTTTATTGACAAGCTTAACAAACGTCTTGACCTTTCTATCGATGATATGAAATATGGTTCAAAAAGTCAAGCGTGGTTATTCGAAAGCAAAACACGGTTGGGCCACTTTGTATTTGCTTCCCCAAATTATTCCAAGTCCTCTTTATCCCTAGAGATAGACTTTATAGCTACTAGATGAAAAAGCAATCGCTTTTTGTCTTTTTTAAATTTCAATGTTTTTATGTATTTTGAATTTCTGCAATCTACACTTTATTTTGTTTCGATATTAAAAAAATAATTTGTTCAACTAAATGTAAGAAGTGTTATTTTTCAACGAGTCAAGTCTGCTCCAAACCTATCACTATCAGAGCATTTACATCAAAAGAAAAATTTTCTTATGCCTTGTTCTTACCAAATCATCATGCCAACTTGATCACCACTAAAACTTCTAAAATGGTCTAATTTTTGTTCCAATAAAGAAACTTTTTATAGTAGTGTAATTGATAGTAATATTCTATTTTTTTCTTTAATTAATCACAGACTATATAATTATTAATGCTTATCATAAATAGTTATAGCTTTTATTTTCTATCTTTAAATTTTGGGATGCATATACTAATCATCTGAAATTTTTATTCAACTATTTCTTCTAATTATCTCATGATATGATTCCCTTTTAAATTGTCACTAATGATATATTTTCAAGGTATTTTCTTTCACAGCAAGAAATAAATGGATGGTCTTATACACATGTTTTTGAAATTTCTACCCTGACTTAGTTGAATTTATAAGACTTTGTGTGCATCCCTCTTTGTCTTGGTCTTTAAAAACTTCCACATAATTAAGGTGTGTCACCATCGTAATGGTGCTATAATTATTCTAACATATCTAATACTACGAGAAAGCCCTAATTAATGGATGTCAAAGTTATTGAGAATTACAAAGAAGATTCTTTATTGGAACACAATGCACATTAATTTTCTAATATTTTATTTTCTGAATTTTAATATAAAACAAAATATTTAAATAAATAAATAAAATTATAAATATAGGAAAAAAATAAAGAACGGAATATATAAGTTTCATAAAATTTTATTAAAGAAAATTTTTAATGAATTAATAATATAAATTATTAACCTAAGTTAATTGTATTGTAAAAATTGATTTTTATTTTTTCACTTTCTCTTTTTTAAATTTAAAGTCTTCGTGAGTATTAATTAGTATCATGAAGCATTCGTGACAGGATATTAACAACAGAAATTTTGGCATCTCCTAATAGATGTAGTTTCCATTCATCATTTTCAAAGTCCCAAACTGTTTCTTGTGATGTTAAATGACAATGACAGAATGAGTTAATCCATTCATCATTTTCAAAGTCCCTAACTAAAAGTCATTAGCATCACAAGAAATTTGTGAAGCTAATAGACAATGACAGGATGAGTTATTGTTTAAGAAGTCTGAAGTCTACTCCCAACATACACGTAACTAAGAGATCACCATCAGAACATTTATGCGGAAGAAAATGTTAGCAAGTCATTGCAACTTTTGTGAATGAGAGATTAACATCGACTGTTGTGAATGGGAGCGAGTTGTATGCAACGATACAAGAGGGGTGTCAATTAGTTATATTTATCTCCTGGAGCTTAATATAGGAGGCAATAATATTGGCCCCTTGTTTGGCGAATATTTGAATTATTGTAGAAGGCATGATTTCTTCACCGAAAAATAGTATTGTAAAAGAAATTTGTATTATTGCTATTGTATTTAAATTATTTGATTTTTAATCTTTCTTGGATGAAAAAAAGATGAGCAGCTATTCAATTTCTCCTATTTTACTAATTTTAATTATGATTATATATTTTTTAATAAATCTTTAACTTATCAATTTTAGAAGAAACTAATATTATATACTTTATAAATAAATACTATATAACTAAATCAATTAGTTTATAACTTTTTTCTAGAATATAAGCAAAGATTAGTTATGGTTATATAATTGTGCTGTAGATCCTTATCGCATTTTATGAACCTTGTTTCAATTTTAAGTTAATAATGTTGGGATGTATTAAATTGTCCAAGAAGTCCAAGTCTACTCCAAACACACACACACGTAAAAAGATCATGATCAGAACATGTATATCAAAAGAGAAATTACCAAGTTAATCGCACCAACTTGTTCAATCGGTGCAACTTGTAGAATGATAACAGTTTTTGTTCCATAAAAGAAGTTCTAGTTAGATATATTATGATTTGTTTGCTTCGTATCTCACGTACTATATAGCCATTAAGACATATTCCTGAATAATTAGTTTATATTTTTTCTCTAAATTTTGTGGTGTCTTTGTAAATTTTTTATCAAATTATTTTTAATAATACAATGAGATATTTATTTTAATTTCTATTATTGATATAATTTTAAGAATATACAATTTAATAATACATTCGTAACTAATTTTTATCCTAAATTTAATTTCCATTCATCATTTACAAAATCAGTTAATTAAAGTCATTAATACATCTATATATCCAAAGAAAAGTTACCAAGTCATCGTACAAGTCCCAACTTGTTCAACACTGTAACTTGTAAAATGATGGTCCATAGCTAGACCATCATTAATTTTTATTGACAAGCTTAACAAATTTCTTGACTCTTCTATCAATGACATGAAATACGGGTCAAGAAGTCAAGTGGGTTTATTGGAAGAGCAAACACGGTTGGACTACTTAGGATTGAGTAATTGTCGATGAAAGTCTATTATTGTCGATGAAGTCAAGTCTACTCCAAACACGCATAGAAAGTTTAGTATCAGAATAAGAAGTTACCAAGTCATAATACCAAATTGTTCAACACTGCAACTTGTAAACTGATAATTTTTTGTGTTCCATATAACAAGTTTTAGTTGGATATATTATGACTTGTTTGCCTTGTGTCCCACAAACTATATAATCATTAATACATTCGTAAATAATTAGTTTAAAGTTTTCTCTAAACTTAAAATTCGTTATAACTTTTTTAAGTTTTTATTCTTTATTTTTTAATAATATTAAGATTTTAATATTATATAATTTTGTAGTACATTCATAACTTATCATTTTTTAAGAAACTATTATTATATACTCTATGTAATATGTTTAAGTAGTATATAATTAAATTAAATTACTTTTTAACTTTTTTTTGTAGAAAATCAGAAATTTGAAGTCTTTGTCACAGTTTTATGAAATTTACATAGTAAATCTTATTTTAATTTATTTAAAAATAAAATTTTTATTTCATGCAAAAAAAAGTTTACATCATGTATTTTAACATATCACAAATGTATATATATATAGTTAGAATACACAATTTTCACAAATTTATTTTTGTATATAGTTACGTGATTTATCAAAAATTGCACCAACCACTAAAAATAATATTATGTAAAATCGATAATATTAATTAAGAGTAAACACATTAATTGCATAAAATTTATTTTGTAAAGTCTTAATTCATTCTGCTTTTTCCCTAACTTGTGAAATGGACGAGAGGATTTTGAAAAGAGAGATTTTTTTGAAATAAGGTTCTCTTCTTTTTTTGAAAAACAGGAGAACTCATAGTATTATCTTTGAGAATAAGACTCAAATATCAACTAACATCTGAAATTTGCCATGGCGGATAGAATCACGTGTTAGTAGATGGGCACACTTATTCTCCTGACGTCTAATCCAAAAAATTTTAATATCTGGCCAAGCAAGAAGAAAGGCATTACGGTTAGACACAATCAAACCAAAATCAGAATTGTCTTCAATCATAGAGTTGAGCAGCTTAAACTTTTCATCAGTAACCAGATTTTTTTAGCATAAAGAATGTATGAGATAAGTAAAGGAAGCAGAGTCACAATCCCAAAGAACATCTCCTGCCATATAATAGATCATGTAGGACATGAATTATCAATATGAAATATGACTGGAATCTGCCATTCTTCACAATCCCAAATTAATTACCAATACCTTGAGCAGCTTGAAACGTTTCATCAGTAACCAGATTTTTTTAGCATAAAGAATGTATTAGATAAGTAAAGGAAGTACAGTCACAATCTCAAAGAACATCCTCATGCCATATAATGACATGAAGTTACAGAACACAATACTCACTTGGTAACATCATCAATCAAGCTTCTGAATACCATAACCCAGCTGAACAGTGCCCAATGATTTTATATCAGTGAGAACACCGTTTCTACTGTAAACATGTTTTCCTACCCAAGCAACCAAATCTGGCAATGCTTGCTTCTTCACATGAGGTTTCAGCAGAAGCATGCAATCATAAAGAGGCATTCTAACTCTTTCTAATTCTTCAGCTGAACAGGTTACTAAAGTACAGCACAGCAATCCAATGCATAAGTAACAAATATAAGCCAATTTTCTATTCAAATGATTCTCTCAAACATGAAATGCTATTGAATGCAAAAACAAAACATCTTGACATAAAAGGAAAGACTAGTGAACCAATGTTTATTTTCCCTTTTCTTTGTTCTTAGCTTCTTAAAACATTCAAAGGGCTCAGTACAGTTACGTATGTATGGCTCCATCTATCTTGCACTAATTGAACTTCTTCAGTAAAGAGCTGGTTTTATGCCATTTTTAAATGTATGCAGCTGCATTAA
Source organism: Erythroxylum echinodendron (assembly GCA_027575705.1). Lineage (NCBI taxonomy): Eukaryota > Viridiplantae > Streptophyta > Magnoliopsida > Malpighiales > Erythroxylaceae > Erythroxylum > Erythroxylum echinodendron. The sequence continues at coordinate 5,101 of JANZXR010028489.1, read as the reverse complement.
CTTACTACCTAGTGATACTTGAACCAACCAGCTCGGCCAGCTGCAGTCAAAACATATCTTGCAAGACTCTTCAGAAATTTACTGATTTTCAGCCCATACATATCTAACATCAACATTCTAGGTAAGCTCAGATCAGTAAACCAGGCATGTTCACCACTAAATTTGAACACCCATCAAGCTTTTCTTGTTCAAAAACCCCCAAGGGAACACAAAACTTAAAAAAGATCACTGTTTATCTCTTCTTGTGAAAAGTCATGTTATGTGTACAATCATCCTACATACCAAGGAGGCATCAAGTTGTAACTAAGATAGAAATTCAGTGGCAACCAAGATGACAAAACTCTCAATGGTCTCACAAATTTGAGCAAATCGACCAGGCAAAGAAGAGGACTTAAGTTTGCGTTCTGGGGTTTAGTCCTCATAATAACATCTTAAGAAGGTCAAAAACAGAAAGAAACAAAATGGTTGGACCGTGACCAGTTAAACAATTTGGTTAGAAATAGCAATGGGTCAGGCCTATAAGGTCCGAACTCGAGCCAGGCGTGAAGCCCAATCAGGCTATGGACGGTTCATTGACTGCTTCTGTTTATGGTTCTACTTAAAATTCGGAAATTGCTGTTACCAATTGTTTCTAAGACAGCTTCTGTCTTTAATTTGAAGCAGGCTGTAAGGATTCCTAAGGGAGATGAAAACAGTTTTGAGGATGTAAAAATGCGCCAAAAGTCTAAGAAGCTCCAATGAACATACTCTGAAGAGCTATTACTATTAGATGCAGAAGAGTACAACTCAACCAAATATTTAAGTAACCGGAATGGATATATGGAAGTTGTTTTAGGCTACTGTAATGAATGTTCTTAGGACTAGGGCTCATCCATGAAATTAAACGATCAAATCATGGGGCTTCCCTTGGGGCAAACTGAAAGTTAAAAGCTTATCCGTTAGTTTACAAAGTCTAAGACACGGGAATTCTTCCAAGACCAAAAAAAAAAAAGGTGTAAGGCACAGAGATACTGGTATTGCTTCATCCATGAAACCGTACAATTCTGCCATACTTGAGGTTACTCTTCTTGCAAAACAGTATAAGATCACCAGTCAGAGGCAAAATTTTAAACTTTTTCGTTTCCCTATTTCAGCTTTCATAAAAAGCATTTCATCGAGTACCTATCGTGCTATAAGAAAAACATTTGCCAGTAGTTGGCACGGAACAAATAACAAAGAAGTTAATCTCGTTTCATTACATTGTTTATGCCTGAAGTTCGAAGGCATTGGAGTTCAAAGGCATCCATAACCTGTCGATCTCTGTAAAAAATCGGACGTTAATCTCACTTCATTACAGATGAAAACGAAGATTTCTACTAAATATCATGACTTATTTATCATTTTTTCCATAATTTCTCACAAAATTTTCATCACATTCCCATCTTTTCTCGACAAGAAAATGGTCAAAGAACTTATATTCCTACATGAGCTATACCTTTAGTTGGGAGTCAACTGAGTACAGGCAACCGTCAATCTCTGCAGAAAATCGGCTGCAGGTGTTGAAAGTTGTCGAGCTTTTGGCAATGGCAGCGGGCAAGGCAAGTCGTTGAACTGTAGGCATTCTTCGACCCAAAAAACACTGCCAACTAGAAGAAGAGCAGGTATTTCGATTCAGTTACTTGTATTCAGTGAAACGACGTCATTTTAATTGATAATCTACTCTAATTTCTTTTTATTGTGATCATAAAATAAAAATTGCATCCAAATATGAAATAATTATTAAAAATATAACTTTTGATATGAACTAAAAGCAATTTATTACTGTAATTCTGTTTTATAAAGATGTATAAATAATTCCATATATTCTTCAATAATTTAATAGAAATTTATTACTTTATATATTTTTTATTTAATAGTATAGTGTGGATTTATTAAATTTAATATTATTTTATTTTGAATAGGTTTAATATCGATTATAGTGAGATTATCTTGAACATTTTTTATTGATTTCGTATGGATCAATTGACATGCCATTCTTATACATGCCTTTTCTACTCGCATAAATGGATGGCTGAGATGCAGTGGAACAAGATAAGCACAGAGATAAAGGTACAGAGAATTACGTTCCTTTACTATACGGCCCGATCAGTTAGTGCTGATCGACTAAAAAAATAATTAATTGACTTTATTAATAAGTTATTTTTAATATTTATTAATCAACTGATTCGATTAGTTGATTGAAGCTAATTAGTTAATTTAAAAAAAGCTTAGTAACATTAAAAGTAGCGTTTTGTGTTATCGAAAGATACATATTTGTTTGGCTGACTGGCTTCGTCTTCGCCGCTTCCTTTTTCAACGTCGCTTCGCTTCGCTCTGAATAGAAAGGACGAACTCATTGCTTCATGTCCTGAAGAAACGCTCTGAAGTCTCTTGGTATCACCTCCGGTGACCTTATCTACTTCTGTCTTACCGCTGATAGTGTTTCTTCGTCCCCTCTTGAAGGGGTGAGTTCGAGTTCTAATTCGTTTGGTCAAGCACAAGCACAAGAAAGTAATTGCCGAGAACCCATTTCAGATCAATCCGTGGGTTTTCAAAAGTCTGATTTTTAGGTGGAAATATGGTTCAAAAACACGAGACCAGAATTGGGCATTCATGTGTAGGAGGTAAAGGCTCGGAAATTACTGATACGGTTTCTAATACCCAGATTGAAGAAACCCCGGAAACCCTAGAATTGGATGATTTAGAGAGCATGGATATTGATGTTGGGTCTGGTTTTAGATTCTATTAGCCATATTTCTTGAGGGTGCTGAGAGAAGATTTAGGTAATTATGGCGGTGACCACAAGCTCTTGGTTATTGCAATTCATGCTGTGTTTTTGGAATCTGGTTTCGCTGCGTTTGATCCAGTGTCTGGTGCGCAAGTTGAGGGTTTTAACCTGCCAGAGGAATGGCCATCTAGGGCTTCTACATTGACACTTTGGTATACACTCCCTAAACTTTTGGGTGGTAACAATGTTTCTGAGTCAGTTGTTTTGAAGTTTCAAAAGTTGGGACTTTGTCGAATGTTAGCTCAGGGTTGCATAATGTCTGCTTAAAATAATACAGGTTTGCACCAACCATAGACTTGGTTTGGGCAAGTTGTGATAAGAAAGATAGGGCGAACCACGGTGATGTATTGTCCAAAACATACCCTGAAAGTGAAGTTTTTGAGTTCTGGAAAATTGTGAAGGATGGGCTTGCTCTGCCATTGTTGATAGACCTTTGCGAGAAGGCTGGTTTGGATCTGGCAGCATGTTTGATTCGCCTTCCAACTGAGCTGAAGCTCAAGAAGTCATTTAGTATAAGATGGACAGAAAAATTCAAGTGATTATTACGTCCATGTTGCTTTAATTGGAGAATGAATGAGGCATGGTTGGTTAAAGAGTTTTACAAACTGGTCTGCTTTAATTGTTGAACATGAGGGGAAATGTTCGAACTATGTTTCGGAAGTTATGTAGGCATATTATTAATTTTGACTCAAACCCCACTGTATTCATCATCCAATAATTAATAATAATAATTAATTTGAAAGAATTGTTTTCCATGTCTTTATTAATTTAAACATTTTAACTTTTGTTATTTATTTTAATAATTAATAATTAAAAATTATAAAAAATATATTAAATTTTTATTAGATTAAAAACTTTATTTAATTCTAATTTATTAATTCATTAAATAATTTATAATTCTTAAAAAAGAATATTCAATGAAACACTAAGATATATAATATTCATACTCTTATAATTTTTTTTAAAGTCATATCTTCGTAAGTCATTTTACACATAAATAATTAATAAATAGCTAATACTAAACAACTAATTTAGTAATTTTACCAAAAATTTCTAACAAACAGCTAATGCAATACTTATGTAAATTTTCATATTACAACTTAATTTGCTTAACTGTGAATGCAATACCTATGTAAATTTTCACATTACAACTTAACAGGCAAATTTGTAGTACTTCTTCTCTATACTAGCTCACAAGTACATAGTTAATTAAGGAATCAGTTAGGCTGTAAGCATTTCAGTAACTTTCTTTTCAAGATTTTATTAATCACATATTTAATATACATTTAATTTATTATATATTTAAAATAAATATCTTAAAAATAAATTTAATATATGAATTCTTTAAATTCTAATGTATTTTTTCCCCTTTAAAAGGATAGCATCTCCAAAACTTGCGATTTTTCCTTTTATAAAAATTATTTCTATATTAAAAGAAAAAGATTTTAGTCTATTATCATACGAAAGACTTTTAAATTATGAAATGTAAATTATATTCCAAATGCAAATAATAGTAATTATTATTATGAACAATACAATTATAATTATGATTATATTTATAATAAAGAAACCACATTCATAATATAATATGTTAGATATATGTTAAGTATATCTATTTTATTTTTATTTTAGTATATTTTAAAATTGGCTTTTTTATCATCTTAAATTCAAATACTAGTCGGATAATGTTATAGATAGAATAGAATTCTATATTAAATAGGAGTTGATTTGGGAAGGATTGCATAAAGATATTGCTGGAAATTCTATTAAGTGGTCTTATGGATTTGTAGCATTTGATGTTGTGTAGGGTATTAATAGTGAATTGATTTTGAGTGAGAAAAATATATATACAGTTGATTGGTAGTGAGAAGGGAGTGTGATTAATGTCTATGTAAGTAGTGTGGGTCTTCGTTGTTTGAGAGTCGTATATGTCTTTATCATTAAAAAAATGAATCAAGTGCGTGGGTGTTGTGGCTAGAAAGTATTGCCGCAAGTTTCATTGTGAACTGAAGTGATTTTCTGGAAATACACAAGGGAGTGTTTTATGGTTGAAGACTTATGGTTGATGTCGTGTGCGTGAGTGCTTCGTGTGATGTGCGTTATATCTATTTAATTTGTTGGAGGTTGAATTAAGAAAGATTTGTGGAATGGCTCTTGGGTGGACTGCTTTCCTATTGTTGTTGCGACGACTTCTAGATTTATTTTAGTGGAGCTGAACTTTTCGGGAAGTTGTTCTTTTCTTTTGTCTCAAGTGTTTTCGTTTTTGTTTCTAGTTATTTTAATCACTTGAGTTGT
>JANZXR010028480.1:0-14678 GCA_027575705.1 Erythroxylum echinodendron | reverse complement strand
AATTAGATGTTTTACCTTCAGAAACATATGTTGAAACAAACTTCTATCCATCAAGTGCACCTCAACAAGTTCCTACAATTGCTATGGAAGAAGTTAGTCACTCTCAGCAGTGGACTTAGGAAGCCTTAGTGAAGGAGATTGAAGAAATTCATACTAAAGTTGGTGATTTGAGGGACTCAATTGGTGATCTACATGAGGAAGTAGCTTATCTTCGAGTGTCAGTAGAAGAAGATCTCAAGTTGATCAGAACTGACATGCAACGTATGTTTTCTGAAATAATGAAGCATCTAAGATAACCTTTTTGATTAATAACAAATAGGGGGAGAAGAAAAGAAGAAAGGGGGAGAAAAGTAAAAAGCAGAAGATTTCGGTTTCGATTTCATATTAGAGCAAGGTATGAGTAACAAAATGAAAGAAGAAAAGAATAGGGGGAGAAGAGAAAAACAGAAACAGAAGAAGAAGCAGAAGCAGAAGAAAGAAAAGTAGAAGAAAGATGAGAAGAACAGATACAAGAAAAGAAGATAGCATATGTGTATATTGCTTAATGTCTTCTTATTCATTATCTGAATAATATTAGTTCATTTACTTTTATCTTTCTAAATTATGATTATTTTTTATCATCAAAAAGGGGGAGATTGTTAAGTCAGGAGACCTTTACGATGATTAATTTTGATGACAATCAAATAATAATAATGTTAGAAATAAATGAACTAGTTTGATGAGTATGTTAAGTGTGCAGAAGAAGCAAAACATAGAAGAAGTAAAGATACAAAAGAAGCAAAATATAGAAGAAGCAGAAGATACAGAAGGAAACAAAACACAGAAGAAACGGAGAACACAGAAGAAGCGCAAAGCATAGAAGAAGTAAAGATACAAAAGAAATAAAATACAGAAGAAGTAAAAACACAAAAGAATCAAAAGATACAGAAGAAATAAAACACAGAAGAAGTAAGGATACAGAAGAAGTGAAAACACAGAAGGAAGCAAAACACAGAAGAAGCAGAAGATACAGAAGGAAACAAAACATAGAAGAAGCGAAGAACACAGAAGAAAGGAAAAAACAGAAGAAGTGGAGATTACAAAAGAAACAAAACACAGAAGAAGAAAACACAGACGATACAAAGCAGAAGATATGCTAGTACGTCGAGCAATTCTAGTACGTCGAGCAGTTATTTAGTTGGAGTTAGTTATAGAACTCAACTAAATAATAGCTATCAAGATTCAAAAAGTGGCTATCAAGACTCAAGAAGCAGTTATCAAGAATCAAGAAGCAGTTGGAGACTTAGACTATAAATATTAGTCGTAGTAGAAGATTAAACAACTTTTCGAAAAAATTTTGATCTTATATATTTTGAGCATTCAAGTGTATACTTAGAAAAGAAAAATTCTTTAGTGCGATACCAAGAAAGCTAAACCTACTGTAACAATATCTCACAATATCTTTCTAGTGAGAGAAAGGAAAAGGCTAAGAGCCTGGAGAGGCTAAGATAGCTGAAAAAATACTTGGTGTAAGAGACCTGAAGAGGCTCTGGAAGGGAAGAAAGAATACTTGTAAACTTGTTAAAGTATAGTGAAAACTTAGAAGAATTTTAAGGACTTGATATAGCCCACTGTTCGGGGTGAACCAGTATAAAAATCGCAGTGTCTATCTTCTATCTCTCAACTTATTCTATTTAGTTTTTTTAAAACAAGTATACAGAAGTTATTTGTGATTTAACTATATAACAATTTTGTGATATTCTTTTAACAAGTTAGAGAAGTTCTTATCAAGAAATATTAAAGATTTTGTATTCATGAAAAGAATACACAATTCAACCCCCTTCTTGTGTATTTTGTCTATTATAAGTAATTTCTATATTAACGTGTGATTTATTTAAATTTATGCCTCAAACTATGTGTTCCAAAGAGAGAAGCAATAGAGTGATCTCTAACCTATACATTTAGGTATGTAAAATTTGTGGTTAGTAGTTAGCGATTTTAACTGCTCTCTAAATTCTAGTGAGATCGAAGGTGGAGCTGGATTCACAACTGGCACTGGTAGAGAACTTACATAGTTTTTGCAAAAGGTGGCTCTGCTGGATCTAAGGGGAACAATTCAATTATTCACCTAGACAAAAAAACAATAAGGAACAATGTTAATCAGGAAAAAAAGATAGAGTCTTAGTGAACCATTCTTGGCTTGGCGATTTCCCATAGGCCTGTGTACATTTTGATGAAAATAAACCATCAAACCATTCCTTTATCCTTATACAATAGATGAATGAAAGTGTTCAAGGTAAAACTTGCCTTAGATTTTTTAATTGCATTACTCAAATAGAAGCCTTAATGAAGGTAATTAGTAGGTGCTAGAGGTAAGAGGTTTAGGGTTATAAGATGTTTCAACTCATGCAAAAACTCAAACTAGTCAAACACGTTGTTAAATAGTTAATTAAGGTGATGAACCAAAACCTCAGTGTGATGAAGAAAAAATTAGCTGAAGCATAGGAGGTTTGCCTCTTTAGAATTTGATTTTAAGGCAGAAGGCTTGACATATTTGGCTTAAAAAGGGGGACTCTAACATAAAGTATTTTCACGCATCTCTTCTTGCTAGTAGAAATATTAATACTATCCTTAAATTGAAAGATAATTGTGGGAATGTTATTTTGGTCAATCATAAGCTAACTCGATATATCAGGGGCTATTTTCAATAATTAATGGAAGGATCAAGATGTCAACAAAGGGGTTTTAGTATGAAAGATTTATTTGTAATCACTTTTAACCAATCTCAACATGATGTGCTTATAACTCCATTCACTCCATAACATGTCAAGGAGGTGCTCTTCAATCTTAATGCTGCGAAATCCCCTGGTGTGGATGGCTTCACTGCTAGTTTTTGCCCAAAAATGGGATATTATTGGTTCCTTTTTTATGGATTTTGTCTTGGAATTTTTTTCCTCTAGTTAGATGTTGCGGGAAATGAACCATACCTCCATATGCCTTATCCCCAAGAAGAAAAACTCAACATATATCCCAGACTTCAAACCTATTTTTTGCTACATCACTGTGTATAAAACTATCGCAAAACTTCTAACCTCAAGATTAAATTAATCTTGACAAAGACCATTGATCCTGGTTTTTTGATGTGCATAAGTTCTAATTAATAACCTTGATAATTTGCAAGTGTATGGGTTGTTCACATGGTACCTAAGGTGTCAATCCCATAAGGAGGGTTAATTTAATCCTAAAATTTAAGGCCAAAACAATACGTAATATTCAAATTGTAACAAAACTAAAACAAGAATGCAATTCAATCAAGTAATTCAATTCAAGAATCAATCACGAAATATTAATAAATTAGTAATTGCAATGCACAAATTCAAGAATTGACCTAAACAACTACCAATTGAGAGAAAGGGAATTTTTTCATATCTTTAACGTTAAACTAACTTATTATGAATTATTGCATTATTCATCCTAGATGATCCTAGGGTTGATTACTCTCTCTCGAGTTATAACCGTTAACCCTAAATTGTAAACCCTAATCAGATTATGAAAAATTACAATCTCTCAGTTAACAATCTATCCAAAACCCTAATTAGATCTGAAGTTATCCAATAAACTATCAGAAACCTATATGAGATATCTCTTCACACAATTAACAATTTGATTAATTTCTTGTTCTTATCAAATCACCTAACTCTCGCTAGCCTAATTTAATTATTTTTCCTTCGATTCACCCTATTAGTCTATTACTGAATTATTCAATCTCAGAAATCAATCACAATGAATCCAAATAGCATAAAACAATTAGATTTTTATTAAATCAAAGATAAAAACAACTCAAAGGTGAGTTTAGGCATCCTCAACATTCATACAATCCTTTCATCAATAGTTATTCCAATTATATACATTAATAAAATTGAAAATACACTAGAAACAAGATCTCAATGGATGATGGAGGCAACAACATCGGGAAATCTCCTATTCTAGGAAGTACTTTGCGTCGGCTTCTTCTCCTCTCGCTTCCTTCTTCTCTTTCTCAATCTCTCGATGAACTCTCTCTAGAGTTTCTCAATGGTTACTGATGCAAAAGCTCCTTATCTTCTTTATCTTATTCTTTATATACCTTTTATTATGGGTAGCTCTAGGGTTTTGTAGGATCCAAAGGGTCCAAAATCTCCCTTGAAACTTGACTTTTCTGAATGTCTACGTGTCTACGTGACGCAAGTCATAACCGTGGCCCTGCAAGCCATGATCATAGCAATCAGGCCACGATCATAGGCTGTGTACTAGGCTTCTATCACAATAATAGAATATGGGCCACGATTGTAGGTTGACTCTAGTGCTTCTGTCACGATCATAGCCTGTTTTGCCACAATCAAGGGCCATTATTTAGGCTTGCGTGTCTCCAAAACTTCTCTATTCTTCGATGATGACCCTGAAATACTAACGCACACATCAAGGTACCTCAAAGATATAATAATTGTGCTCAAAGAATTGACTAACCCATAAAAACACTTAAACACAATTAATTAACAAACTAACACAATTCTAACCTAAACATATACTAAACGATTAAGTTAACACTTTAATACATATCAAACTAAGCCTTAAAACATGATGTAATTCACACTTATCAACCATTAATATGGCTCAAGGAGCATTTTCACTGAGCAAAATATAGGAGATAACATTCTAATTCTTCAAGGGCTCCTGGTTAAATATTAATCATATAAATGTATCAATAGTTGTGTGCTGAAGATTGATTTGTTTAAGGCCTATGACACTATCAACTGGTCATATTTCTAACCATGTTTGGAAGCGATAGGGTTGCTTGATAAATTCAAAAACTGGATTATGTAATGCATACAATTGACATCCCTCAGTATCTTGGTGAATGAAGTTATTTCATTACCATTTAGAAATATTAAAGGGATTAGGCAAAGGGTTCCCCTCTCCCCTTACCCATTCACCTTAGCCATGGAAGGTTTCCTCTAGACTTGTTTCAAATCTTATTAACTGCAATGGATGGTTTCAGTACCATTATAGGTGCAAAGAGTTAAAGATGTCCCATTTGATATATGTTGATGACATAATTCTCCTTTGTAAGGTAAAGTAACACTCAATCTGTATGCTGATGAATATGAAGTAGACCTTCTTTTTTTGGTCGGGCTTGGAAATAAATATACAGAAGAGCATATTATATGTTACATCAGATGTTAGAGATCCAGAATAGCTTAGTCGATTGGCTGGGTTCACTTTGCAGTATACACCTTTCAAGTATTTAGGAGACCTATTAACAACTCGTTAGCCTAATTTCTCTAACTTCCTTCCTTTGATTGAAAAGCTAAAGGTCAAAATTCATGCATGGCAAAAAAAGTTCTTATTTATAGCAGCCTGATTGACTCTAATCATCTCAATACTGAATAATATGCATCTTTATTGGTCTGCACAATTGGTTCTAACTAATAAGGTCATCAAGGAAATGGATAAGATCATAAAAGCTTTTTTATGTTCTGTTAAAACTGACAATGGTAAGCAATCCAAGGTGAAATGGTATTATATAACTATTCCTAAGAAGCTAGGAGGTCTTGGGATCATTCCAATTGCTCATATACATAAAGTACTACTCTTTAAGAGGATTTGGCTATTATTCACTAACAAAAAATCCTTATGGATTAAATAATGAATACCATCTTCGAAATCAGAAATTCTAGCAACTCCAACAGTCCAGGGACTTCTCACAAATCTTTAATCATATGCTTAGCTTGCATGACATGATTTATCCCTATATCAAACATAGGTTGGGTGATGGAGAGGATATTTGGCTATGGTTTGATAATTGAACCAACTATAGTCCTCCTATTCAACAAATTGAGCCTTTTAGAATCACAAAATGAGTCCCTACTGATGTTAGAGTGTTTATGCCTCTTCATAATTGTTGCGCTTGAAAATTTTTAAAATTTTTTGAGTTCTTAATAGATTTATTATTTTGGAGCAACTAGCATGCCAATGTTGGGAGGATTCATTACTTGAATTGATGGAATTAAAGTATAAATGTAGTAAGAATGCATGAGGGGCAATCTTGATAGATCACTTAATTCTAAAGGTTATAAGGCATAAGTAGAAGGGTATAAGGATCATCTTACAATCATTATGAGTGTAAGTTAGAAGAAGAAGTAATTATTGTCTTATGTGAGAAGAGAGTGTCGTGGAAGAGAGGAAGAAGAAGAGAAAAAGAGAAAAGCTAGGGTTTGTGGAAATCTTGAAGAGTTTGAAGAATTTGGAGCTAAATCAAGTAAGTATAAGCTTTACCTCTTCTTCATTGTCAGATGAAGTATAATTAGTGTTAGCTAGAAGTGAAAGACAATGTGGAATGTGGATAGGAAGTTGTTGATGAATGGAGTAATGTTTTAATCTTTTAGGGTTAATGATCAAAGATAGATTTTGATGTATTTATTAATGATATTGTGTTGAAATGAGCTTGGAAATGAAGTAGAAGAGGTGGTTTAGGGTTAACGTGGGTTATATTTGAAAGATGGGGAGTATATAGATGAAGAATGTCGAAAAATGTCTTTGAAATGAGTTTCTGGAAAAGTTTGCCGCGGCGAACTTCTGGCTTCGCTGCGACAAAATCCATTTTTCTGCACAGACATATTTTGAATTTTTGTGTAGTTGTCCAAACCAAGTGATTTTTGATTTGGAGTAAACTAAATACATAGGGATACGAGTTTTTTAAAGAAATGAAGTTTAAATTCAGTCTCTAAGGATATCCATTTCTGGATGGAAGTTAAGTATAGAATATTGTCTCAGCATAAGAGTAGTCCCAGCATGTTTGGAGTATAACTTTCGGATTTCTAAACCAAACTGAATGATTTTATGTCATTGATAACTTAAGAAATGGGGGACATTTTTATGGAAGAAATTGTTAGCAAATTTCTTCATTTACCATGATCATAAAGATCATGGAAAATGGACCCAAAAGTATGGATTTTGAAGGGGTTATAGTTCAATTTTTAACTTCTTGATTTTTGAAGCCTCATGAATTTCCTTTGGATGTTGTTTGAATGGTAACTTGGTTTGTTATAGGCAAGCTCGAACCAAGAGCAAGAGGAAAGATAACATTGAACTTGGATTGTCAAGCAAAATTAGGTGGGTAATATATTTATAGTTTTTGTATGGTATGGGCAAATTGTCTTGCTTGCTTGTATATTGTGTGTTAAATTGCTTGTTGTGAATTATGGCAATTGTTAAAAATGCATTGTGATTGTGATCATATTATGTCATGGCATCTTGTATAAATGAAAAGAGGAAAAAGCATGATGCGTATGAAAAGTATGAATGTGTGTGAAATGAGTTAAGCATTGAACTTTGATTGTGTTTGGGAAAGAGAGGAATGTTTTGTTAGTCATATGCACGTCGACATATAGCCTTCTCCCAGCTACCTGCTTGAGGCTACGAGATTTTGAGAAATCGAACTCATTTTGTTCACGGTATAAACTTCAATTTATCCGTTTTGTTCCACGGAACTCTCGAGCCAATTGTTGTGCATTTCATCATCAATTTCTCAAGCATGATGCATAATTGAGTGTTATGTTGTGATGGATAAATTACATGACATATCCTTTGTGATGACATCTTGGTAAATATAAGTCATGAGTTTCAACTTGTTTGTTTTATATATATATATATATATATATATATATATATATATAATTATGCTTGAATGTGTGGCTCAATGCTAATGGCTATAAATGTATAAGCCACTGAGCTTCACAGCTCACCCCAATTACCCTTCACTCCTTAGGTGTAGAACAAGAAGATCGTTGATCCTTGCAAGGCACCAGAAACTCCAAGAAAGTTAGAGACTTTTGTACTAAGTTAGTGATTTTGGTTAGCTTTATAAGTATATCAACATTGAGCATCCTTATGTATTTTGTTTTAAGTTTTGATGTGTATAATGATATGTATTTGCTCAAACTCTTTGAATTAGTAAGGAAATGATGAATTGAAATTCCATTTGTGTATGATTATGTTAGCTTGTGGTTAGGTTGGATGGTTAGATTTGAATGTATGTATTTGCATAAAATTTTTGTGGATTATGGTTTCTAAGGGTTTCATCGCGGCAAAGCCAAGGGTCAGCGCGGTGAACCTTTTTGAAGGCGTCTTCGCCAGGCAAACTTTTTCCAAAGGGTCCAAGCAGATAACTCCATGGGTTCGCCTTGACAAACCTATAGCTTATCGCGACGAACCCTTCTTTGCTGCCACGCTGAGATTTTATTTATATATATATATATGTGATACCTTTCACTTTTCTTTCCCCCACCCTCTCGTGACTTTCTCGAACAGTCTTCTTGGAATTTGTCCCAAGACCTGAGTCAAACCTTGTTTGGTATCCAAATCGATTTTTGGGCTCTGAAAACAAGATCCAACATCTTGTGGTATCAGAGCTTAGGCTTTTTCCTAGGCTTAGAATGTATAATAGTATGAATTGTGTGTTGTGTGATTTTTTGTTGCATTGTGAATTGATTGATTGCATTAAGTGACACGCATACGATGTATTCATATAGGAAATAAGATTAAAACGTAGCTAATTGTTAGTGTTTCCATTAAAGGAGTAAGATGCCACCTCGTAGAAGCATACTCAGAATTCTGTAAGGATCAGTTGCACCTGACTCTCTGCGAAAGGAGGAGAGTACCGATGAGTCAGTAACCCCAGGAAATGCTGAGGCTTCTGTGGGGCGACGTAGTAAGCCCATTCAATCGTCGAATCAAGAGTCACCTGTTCCGCAAGAGCAAATACCTCCATTGGATCCGAGGATGTTCCAAGACTTTGCTCAGGCATTTGTCTAGGCCATGGGTCAGATGCCATAGACTTCTGCTTCGGCCCTAGCTAAGAAGGGGAAATAGTTTGATAAGTTGAGGAAGTATGGGGCAGTAGATTTCTATGGGACAACGGATCAGAAGGTTGTGTATGCTGCTAGTTTGCTTCAGGGAGATGCTATACACTGGTAGGAGAGTGTGCCAAAGAGCCAGATGAGACCATCGGTGTTGGCATGGAGGACTTCTTGGCTGCTTACAAGAATAAGCACCTGTCTGAGGTGTATATTTAGCAGAAGTAGAGGGAATTTTTGAGTCTCACCCAGAGGGAGATGATGGTGAGTGAGTATGAGCATCGGTTTATACAGTTATCCCGATATACAGCAGAAATGATGCTAAGTGAGGCAGTTAAGTGTCATCAGTTTGAATCAGGATTACACCTAGCCATCAGAGAAAAAGTAGTGGTGCAGAACTTCTGTGACTTTCAACAGCTAGTTGAAGTTACACTGAGGGTTGAAAATATTGAGAATATAAAAAATGTCGTGAACAAGAAGAGGAAGGGGAGAGAGAAGTTCAAGAGGGGTGGTGGTATTTCTACGCCCGAGAGGAGTGCTAGGCCTTCCCTGGGGATTCTGAGGAGAGGAGCAGTGGTGCAAGTATAACGAGACAGATGAGGACTGCTTCTCAACATGCCTCTACAGTAGGAGGCAACAGAAAGGGAGAGGGAAATGCATCGTCCATCCCCAGATGTGATCACTACGGGAAACTCCATAAAGGGGAGTGCTATAGAATAACAGGAGCATGCTTCAATTATGGGGAAAAAGGGCACATGGCTAGAGAGTGCCCTCAGCATGCAAGATAGGAGAAAACTCAATTACAAGGTTCGAAGAGAACTGAGACTCTGGGACACAAGACTACAACCGAAGTGGGTAGTTCTGATGCAGCAAAAAGGATGAATCTTCTAGGGAGACCCAAGGGAAAAGCACCAGCTAGGATGTTTGTAATAATATGGTAGGATGCAGAGATAACTCCAGAAGTTATGACTGGTACGGTTAAATTGTTTGATGCCGATATTATTGTTTTGATTGATCTAGGGTCCACCCAATCATTTGTTTCTTCATGTAGAACTATGTATGGTAAGAATGTGAGCACGTTGGATACAAAGTACTCCACTCAGCCAGTATATTATTATCAGTCAAGTTTATAGAGACTGTGAGATATATATTGGTGGGGAACATTTAGTGGCGGACTTGATGCCGTTGAAAATGGGAGGCCTGGATGTAATTTTGGGTATGGGAACGTTAGAGAAGTACAATGCCCATCTGGATTGTAAACAAAAGACAGTGGAGTTCGAATTAGACAATGGTAGACAGGTGGTGTTTGTGGGAGATAAAAAAGCTAGCCTGCCTAGAATTGTTTCGGCTCTGATAGTAGAGAAGATGATGAGGAAAGGGTGTGAGGCATTTTTAGCCTATGTGGTAGACACAAAGGCTGATGGAGGGAAGTTAGAGGAAATACCTGTCGTCAGGGAATTCTAGGATGTCTTTCCTGGGAAATTACCAGGACTACCACTGCCTAGGGAAATTGAGTTTCCCATTGAACTTTTTCTGGGTACTGCACCGACCTGAATTCCGCCTTACCAAATGGCTCCAACAGAATTGAAAGAGCATAAGGAACAATTGAAAGAGTTATTAGAGAAAGGGTATATTAGGCTGAGCTCTTTGCCTTGAGGAGCTTCAGTTCTTTCTATGAAGAAGAAAGATAGATCGTTGAGAATGTGTGTGGACTACCGAAAGCTTAATTATGACACCATCAAGAACAAATATCCACTTCCACGTATAAATGATTTGTTTGATCAATTGCAAGGGGCAAAAGTCTTCTCCAAGATATACTTGAGATCAGGTTATCAACAGTTAAGGATAAAAGAGTCTGATGTATCAAAGACTGCTTTCAAGACACGGTATGGGCATTTTGAGTTTTTAGTTATGCCTTTTGGATTAACGAATGCACCAGCAGTTTTCATGGACTTGACGAATCAAGTTTTTAAGTCCTTCTTAGACTAATTTATCATTGTCTTTATTGATGATATATTGGTTTATTCCAAGAGTGATAAGGAGTATGAAGAGCATTTGAGGATTGCCTTAGAGACATTGAGGAAGAATGAGTTGTATGCTAAATTTGAAAATTGTGAATTTTGGCTAAGGGAAGTAGCATTCCTTGGACATGTAATTTTAAAGCAAGGAGTGCATGTGGATATGAGGAAGATAGAAGCGATTGTGAAATAGGAAGCACCTAAGAATGTAACTAAAGTGAGAAGTTTCTTGGGTTTAGCTGGGTATTACAGGAGATTTATGGAGGGCTTTTCCATAATATCAACTGCATTCACTAAATTGACAAGGAAGAATCAAAAGTTTGTGTGGACAGAAGAGTGTTAGGATAGTTTTGAGGAATTAAAGAATAGGCTCACAACGACACCGATTCTAACTTTGCCTTCAGGTTATGATGGATATACAGTATATAGTGATGCCTTAAGGAAGGGATTGGGCTGTGTATTGATGCAAGGAGATATGATTGCTTATGCTTCTAGGCAATTAAAACCCTATGAGATGAATTATCCTATGCATGATTTGGAATTAGCTGCTATAATCTTTGCATTGAATATATAAAGACATTACTTGTATGGAGTTACTACTAAGGTATTTACAAACCATAAGAGCCTTAAGTATCTGATGAGCCAAAAGGAATTACATTTGAGACAAAGAAGATGGTTAGAGCTACTGAAAGATTATGATTTGATGATAAGCTACCACCCTAGGAAAGCTAATATAGTAGCGGATACATTAAGCAGAAAATCAACTATGGCACACGTGGAGACATTGTATGTTCCTTACACGTGGAGACATTGTATGTTCCTTTATTGAAGGAATTAGCCAAACTTAGAGTGACATTGAAGTAAGATGAATTTGGGTGTATATTGGCTAACTTTAGAGTAAGACCAGTGTTGAATGAAAAGATCAAGGAATTACAGGAACAAGATGAGCATTTGAGCAGACTTAGGGAGGAGATTATAAATGGCAAACCTCCTAAAATAAAGATAAGAGAAGATGGGTTAATGGTGATAGGTAACTGATTATGTATTCCAGTTATGCAAGAGCTGAAAGATGAGATTTTTGATGAGGCGCACAATACTCCCCATGCAATATACCCGAGGAGTACAAGAATGTATAGAGATTTAAAAGAGAACTTTTGGTGGAAGGGAATGAAGAAAGATATTACGGAGTATACTAAGAGATGCTTAGTGTGTCAGCAAGTCAAGGCTGTGCACCAGACATCCTTAGGCAAGCTTCAACCGTTGTATATTCCTGAATGGAAGTGGGAAAAGATTACAATAGATTTCTTGATGGGGTTGCCCAGAACCAACAGAAAATATGATGCAATATCGGTGATAGTGGATAGGCTAACCAAGTCAGCACATTTCTTACCAATTAAGCAGATAGATTATTTGAATGCTTTGGACAAGAAACATGTGGATGAAATAATCAGACTATATGAGATTCTAAGCTCCATAGTTTCGGATAGAGATCCCAGATTCACCTCCAGATTTTAGGAAAGCTAACAGGAGGCTTTGGGAACTAAGTTGCACTTTAGTACAGCTTTCCATCCCTAGACTAATGGACAATTGGAGAGGACAATACGGACTTTCGAGTCAATGTTGAGAGCTTGTCTTACAGATTTCAAGGGCTCATGGGATGATCATTTTCCTTTAATTGAGTTTACTTATAATAATTCCTATCATTCGGGAATTCAGATGGCACCTTATGAAGCTTTGTATGGTAGGAGGTCCAAAACTCCTATTTGTTATGATGAGGAAGGTAAGAGGAGGCTTTTAGGGCTTAAGTTGGTGCAAGTCATAGTTGATAAGATTAAATTGGTGGAATAGAGGATTAAAGTAGCTTAAGACAGAATGAAGAGCTATACAGATGCACATAGAAAAGAGATGAAATTTGAAGTTAGAGACAAGGTGTTCATTAGAGCTTCTATATGGAAAGGGGTGTTGAGGTTTGGTAAGAAAGGCAAGCGTAGTCCGAGATATATAGGCCCTTATGAAATCATTGAGAAGATTGGGCCTTTAACTTATAAGTTAGCTTTGCCACCAGAATTGTATAAGATTCACAATGTCTTCCATGTATCGATGTTGAGAAGGTATCGATCAGACCCTTCGCATATAGTTCAACCTTCAGAGGTTCAGTTAAGGGAGGATTTAACCTATGAGGAGCAACCAGTGAAGATTTTGGACTTAAAGGAAAAGATTTTGAGAAACAAGGTTGTGAAGCTGGTTAAAGTCTTATAGAAGAATCATGTGACGGAGGAGGCTACATGGGAGCCATTGGAAGCTATGAAAGAGAAGTATTCACACCTCTTCAATGAATCAGGTAAGAATTTCGAGGACAAAATTCTTTTAAGGGGGTAGAAATGTTGGGCCCAAAAATTTTTAAATTATTTTGAGGTCTTAATAGATTTATTATTTTAGAGCAACTAGCATGCCAATGTTGGGAGGATTTATTTCTTGAATTGATGGAATTAAAGTATAAATGTAGTAAGAATGCATGAGGGGCAATCTTGGTAGATCACTTAAGTCTAAAGGTTATAAGGCATAAGGGTCATCTTACAATAATTAAGAGTGCAAGTTAAAAGAAGAAGTAATTGTTGTCTTGTGTGAGAAGAGAGTGTCGTGGAAGAGAGGAAGAAGAAGAGAAAAAGAGAAAAGCTAGGGTTTGTGGAAATCTTGAAGAGTTTGAAGAATTTGGAGCTAAATCAAGTAAGTATAAGCTTTACCTCTTCTTCATTGTCAGATGAAGTATAATTAGTGTTAGCTAGAAGTGAAAGACAATGTGGAATGTGGATAGGAAGTTGTTGATGAATGGAGTAATGTTTTAATCTTTTAGGGTTAATGATCAAAGATAGATTTTAATGTATTTTTTAATGATATTGTGTTTAAATGAGCTTGGAATGAATTAGAAGAGGTGGTTTAAGGTTAATATGGGTTATATTTGAAAGATGGGGAGTATATAGATGAAGAATGTCAAAAAATGTCTTCGAAATGAGTTTTTGGAAAAGTTCGTTTAGCGAAATCCATTTTTCTGCACAGATGAGTTTTGGAATTTTAGGCATAACCTTTTGTGTAGTTGTCCAAATTAAGTGATTTTTGATTTGGAGTAAACTAGAGTCATAGAGCTACGAGTTTTTTGAAGAAATGAAGTTTAAATTCAGTCTCTAAGGATATCACGTTTTGGATGGAAGTTAAGTATAGAATATTGTCTCAGTATAAGAGTAGTCCTAGCATGTTTGGAGTATAACTTTTGGATTGCCAAACTAAATTGAATGATTTTGGTGTCATTGGAAATTAAAGGAAATGGGAGACATTTTTACAGAAGAAAGTATTAGCACATTTCTTCTTTTACCATATCATAACGATCATGGAAAAGTAGACCCGAAAGTCTAGGTTTGAAAGGATTATAGTTTAATTTTAACTTCTTGATTTCTGAAGCCTTATGAATTTCCTTTAACTGTTGTTTGAATGAGAACTTAGTTTGTTACAGGAAACAAAGCAAGCCCGATCCAAGAGAAAGAGGAAAGACAACATTGAACTTGGATTGTCAAGCGAATTAGGAGGGTAATATATTTATAGTTGTTGTGTAGTATGGGCAATTTTCCTGCTTGCTTATATGCTGAGTGTTAAATTGCTTGTTTTGAATTATAGAGATTGTTGAAAATGTCATGGCACTTTGTATAAGTGAAAATATGAGAAAGCATAAGAAGCATGAGAATATGAAAATGCATGGAAATGAATTGAGCATAAAATTGATTGTGTTTGGGCA
>JANZXR010028420.1:0-14683 GCA_027575705.1 Erythroxylum echinodendron | reverse complement strand
AGCATATATATTTGGATGAATGTGCCAACCGATATATATGTCACAAATAACTTATGTCTAACGGTCATTTAGCTTAAGTCATATAAATGTCTCACAATTATTTTTTGCATTAGTTATTATTTAGAATTATTGCAATTTTAGTATGACCTTAGATTTTATGACTAAATTAGGCTTCCTCGTGGGATTGACACGTTAGGTACTACGTGAATGACCCATGTGCTTACAGAATTTACCAAGGTTATAAATAGTAAAACTTAGTACGTGTAACCTTGCGAACAAGTTTTTGGTGCCGCTGTCAAGGAAGCGATTAATTTAGTTCTTTAATCTAAGGCTTTCATTTTCATTTTTTTAAAAGAAGTTTGCGGCATAACGTAGAGACACACCAAGATATCTTAGAATGAGAATTGAGACATTTGAAGAGCTAGATGTGAAGGAGAAGAACAATGATGGAAAATAGATATTATAGGGAGCAAGGAAATTTTGAGAATTACAACGAGTCATAGTATGGTTGGAGAAATAACAACCTTATTAGACCATGTACACTTCAGGGTGGCAAAACTACCTAGATTTCTATTGGTTAAACAATGCCAGTACTCTCATGGGATACCAAGATCTACTTAAAGTTTAACATGACGAATCCAATTTATGGGATTCTAAATTGGACAAGATCTTGGATAAGCTTATAGACATAAAAGAAGGGTAGAAGAGACTAGAAGAGCAAATTGGTTAAGTGACAGAAAATCATGCCGCTTCTATTCATAACCTGGAGATTCAAGTAAGGCAGCTTTCTCGTCAATTTTGTAAGAGAAGTGTGGAAGACTCTTTGAGAAGTATGGAATTATATCAATAAGAGCAATATGGGGCTATCACACTTAGGAATAGGGAAGAGCTAACAGAACCAGAGGAAGACCATGCTAAACCCTAACTCATTGATGACTATGAGACGACGAAAGTGTATGAAGAAAAGAGTGCCAAACCTCCCAAACCTCCCTTCTATTCACCAGTCCTACATGTAAAAATTGAAAAATCTCGAGTGGACGTCCATACAAAGAACCTTACCCTTTGGATTGATGATGATGATGAGACATTCAACATGAACGATGTATTTAAGAATCTGAAGGTTAGTAACTTATTCAGGATAATGAGGTGTTCGAAACTTTTGAAGAATAAGAGAATAAAGAACAGATGACAATAGACATCGAGTTTAAAGAAAGCTTAGAAGTCTTTACTTGGGAAGTAGAAGAAGCAGATGAAACGAAGGTGATTAAGGAAGAAGGAGTACAATTCACCTTCATACAGGAAAAACTATTAGATTCGATGGAAGATTCAGGGAGTTTCATTATTCCGTATTTTATTGACAGTTTGTTAATGAGAAGGACATTGATAAAATTAATCGGTTTTCTCAACTTTATTAATATTATCTTTATACTCATTTTGCAATTTGTAGCTTACTTATATGCTACAAAACTGATATTGAACAAAAGGGGTGAAAGCAAGCTTTTCATAATTGGTCCTGATTGAGTTTCCAAAGAAGAGCATTGAGCCACCGATGTTAAAAGAAGTGCTGCTTGAGAGGCAACGCATGAAAATTGCTTTCTTTGACTATTTGTGCTAGAAACTTTGAATTCTATAGTTAGGATTATTTTTGTTTCCAAATAAAATCAAGAAGGAATAAGATTTCGGGATAAAGTGGATGATTGATCAAAGAAGAAGAAGAAAATGGATGGAAGGAAGTTCTGGATGCAATCACCGAAACCAATAAAACACTTGTGAGATGGCGTACACATAACAACATCAGAGCCGAGATATCTTACAGATCCACCGGTATTTCGAGTCTTAGGGCATTCAATTACCACCTCCAATACCATCACCACATCCATCCCCTTAGGATTTCTATCCACCCAATTTTTCTTTTCCAAATTAGCCTTTAATTTAATTTTGCTTTTATGTTTATGTTTATTTTTATTGTTAATTTATCTGTTCTTTGTTACTTTAATTCTTGTCTTTACTCTTTTGTTTTCTGTGCTTGTGTGCTTCCTTCTCACATTGAGGACAATGTGTTATTCAAGTGTAGGGAGAGATTGTGTGTTTTGCTTTTGTACGTGATTTGTGTATACTGTATGATAGTTATTAGGTTGCATTATGTGATGTGTTAGTGGATTAGATCGAGTGAAATTCTTTTAATTTTAGACATAGTCTATTAGGTTATGAATAATCATTAGCCTGTGAAATTAGTGAATTAGGGGGCCTTTGGATAAATATATAGCCTAATTAGGAATTAGTGTAAATTTAGCACCCTTTATATTGTCACATTTATTCATAATTTGA
The DNA here is from genome assembly GCA_027575705.1 of Erythroxylum echinodendron. NCBI lineage: Eukaryota > Viridiplantae > Streptophyta > Magnoliopsida > Malpighiales > Erythroxylaceae > Erythroxylum > Erythroxylum echinodendron. The sequence continues at coordinate 12,355 of JANZXR010028420.1, read as the reverse complement.
GGTCTTTTAACTTACGTAGCTTAACTAGTACTTTTCATGAAAACGAATAGCTAAAAGCAACAAGGTAGGCAACAATAATAATAATTAAAAAAATTTTTGTTAATAAATTACTATTTTACTGACTTTCAGGTTATGAATGGAGATAGTAGCCAGTTGAAAACATGATAACAGCTGAGTAACTAGATCGACACGTATCACAAATGTGTGCTTCATGTAAAAGGCTATAATGACGTTTCAACTAAGTTGTTTAGTAAAATGACTTAGTTGAGTAACTAAATCGACATTTATAAAAAGTGTTTGCGTTCGAGTAAAAGACTAAGCTTGGGTTTAAATAATAAATGAAAAAAGTGTGTGCTTTTTTAATAAAAATGTGTTGGACTTGTAATAAACTTGAATTTTCATAAAAATGTAATTAGAAACAGTTACAGAGTCTGAAGGACTGAAAAATTCTTAATGTGTGCGTACAATTGAAAAGGGTAAATAAGTTAACACTTAAGTCTGGATTAAGTTATATATGTAGTTCAAAGGCCCCATACACTTATTTTGCATGTTAATAATTTGACATAATTTGCATGATTGTGTCCAGATTAAATTTATTTCATGAAGATTAAAGCCATTGCCTCATTATTGCATTATGTGTTTTGTGTTTGTTGTGTGTTGTTGTTTTGTTTGCTTAAGGACTAACAAACGTTTAAGTGTGGGAATGTTGATAGTTGTGAAATTGCATGATGTTTTAGGGTTTAATTTGTTATGTATTTAGTGTGAATTTGAGTGTTGAGTGTGCATTTAGGGTTTAATTATGTAGTTTGGGTGCTTAAGTGTTTTACGGGTCAGATTGATTCTTTGAGCTTAATTGTTATATTTTTGAGGTACCGTGATGTGTTTGTTAGCATTTCAGGGTACACGGCGAAGAACGGAGAGGATTCGAGGAGTTTTGGGCAAAAGACCTAGCCCACGATTGTGGGATAACAGGCTACGATCGTGACAGAGAAGGATGAGCCAGCAGTAGCCAGGCCATGATGGTACACATGGGGCACAATCGTGATAGAAAGCTTCCAAGTCAAGCCATGATCATGCACATTGGGCCACGATCGTGGCCTAAGTAGGGCTGATAGAAAAATTCAAGTTTTGTAAGATTTTTTAGACCGTTTCGACCCCGACTTTGACCTAGAGCTTCCAAAGTATAAATAGAACATCACAAATCATAGGTAGTAGCCTAGGAGAGTTTGGAAAAAAGAGCACTCATGTGATCTAATCTCCAAAAAAACCTAGAGAGAAGTCGAGAGATTGAGGAAGGAGACAAAGGAGGAGAGACACGGAGAATAGCTTAACTTGACGTACTTCCTAGAACAGGTGGTTTCCCACTATATCCGACTCCACATCTCCATTCCCGACATATTTTGCATTTAATTCAGTTTTATTCATGTATAGAATTAAAATAGGTATTGAGAATGTATTGTGTTGAATGTTGAGATTGTGACTATACTTACCTTTGTGTTTTTAGTTCCTGAGATTAATAAAGTTTATTTTATTGTTTTTCATTCGATTTAATTATGATTCAAATTCTCTTCTTAATAACTGGGCAATAAATTGAGAGGGTGAGCTATGGGAAAATAATCAATTTGGGCTAATGAGAGTTAGGTGAATTGATAAGTTAAAAATTGAAACGAACCACTAGAGTGGTGTAACGATAGATTGAGCATAGATTCTCGGTAGGTTAATAGACAACTTAAACTAATTTAGGTTTTAGGCCAATCGCGAATCAAGAGATTGTGATTCCATAATTTAAATTAGGGATCATCAATTAGGGTTAAGAATTATAACTCGAGAGAGAGTAATTCACCCTAGCACTGTCTAGACCCTTGAAAGTTGAGAATTGCATAATTGACTAGATTTTCATTAATTTCGAATTAAGTCCTCGTTTCTCTCACTCGGTAGTCTCCAGGTAGGTTTGGTATTGGTATTTTGTGATTTGTTATCTTGCTTAGATTTATGCAACGCAATTCTTGGAATTATTTGTTTGATTGAATTATTTTCTGCATTAGTTATTATCTAAATTATTGCAATGTTAGTACGACCTTAGATGTTAGTACCAAAGTTATAAATAGTAAAACTTAGCACGTATAACTTTGCGAAGAATTAGTATCTAAGATATCTTTGAATACCTCAAGTCTAAGGATATTTACACCATTGCTATGATGAGATTAATCATTGATATTCGATAGATCATCCATATAATAATCTCATAGCGGGTCATCCAATGTACTTACTACCCTTAGTAAGCATCCACATATTAACTCTAAACATATCATGCTTATAGTTTGTAAGATCCACTGCTTAATCAAGTCAAGGAGCATAACATGTGCTAGTCTGTTTGGATTAATAATGTCATGTCTTATTAATCATATAACTAGGATTATATAGATAATAACATAATTGTACATGACAGGAATCTCATTATCATGATCTCAACATGATTTCCTTCATGCTATATTTTATATTATGGATTTCATTAATTCGATTTAAGATATATATCAATTTATATATAAATGATTTAAGATATAAATTCAATTTAATGAAGAATGCCTTTCGTTTTATTAATGAAGATAAATTTTGTACAAAAGAGATAAAGACGATTGCCTTTAGAGCACTACTTTAATAGTATCCTACTTGCACTAAAGCTAATTGCCTTTGTACTTAATACTATAGGCGAGTACACAAGAATCAAATTTTATTTGTGGAAGTGGCTTAGTTAAAGGATCAACGATGTTCTAATCTGTGGGCACTCTCTTAATCTTCACGTCACCTCTATCAATTATCTCCTAGATTAGGTGATATCTCCTGAGTATGTGCTTAGACCTCTGATAGTTGTGCATTAGGTTAAGGTTTTCTAGTTTTCTTGCATAATTGTTGATTATTGTTGTAGTTTAGGACTCATTTTGTATATTTTTGTTTATTTTGATTTCCATTGTTGTTCTTTTATGTTTGATGTCAATTTAATGTAAGAATTGATTATTTTTATGTACGTAGGAAGATGGAGCAACTTGGAGATTGAGCTAGAAATCAAGAGGAAAAGAAAAGAGGAAGTGTTATGTGGCCAATTCCCACGATCGTGGGAATTACAATCCGTAGGATTATGCAGGGCTTCATAAAATTTAGGTTCTTTAGATTATAAAAGCATCATTAAGCCTCCATCTTAAAAAAGACGAAACCCTTTTGTAGAAAGACCATCTTTGGAGTACAGAACATATGTTTGGAGCCTTGAGGAAGGATTGAAGTTAAGGATCATCATTAAGATCAGGTAAAATAGCATATCAACACCAAAATTTCCAGATTTTGGCAAAGAAGAGGACTCTTTTTATTCAATTTTTTGTCAATTTTATTTCTTCTATTCTTTGTAAAATGGTTTATTTGAAAGTTGATGATGTTATAGAGACCATGTTAGGCTGATTTAGTTTTAGGGATTGCATCTAAACTATTTTATTAGAACATCTATTTTATTGAATTGAATGAAGTTGTCTTTGATGATTGTTGATTTTATTTGTTATCTTGCAACAAATCGAGAGACTGAGTAATATAAATTTGTGTAGGATTGTACAATGAGAGTTGACAACCTAAAGACTTACAATTATCACATTAATTGAATAGTCAGAAGAGAGATCTCGACTAGTTAATTGATCAACCGTAAAATAGTTTAATAACTAGTTGAATAGGTCGAGTCATTAGGTAGGTTGAGAGATTGGCCAATTGATTCTATTTAATTCAATTAAGGAAAATTAATTACCCCTTGAGAGAAGGTAGTTAATACATTCTGAAAGCTAGGGTGAGACAAAATTCAATCAATAAAATAGGAGGGAGACAAAATAGGAAAAAAAGTAATCTCTAGTCTTTAGATTCTTGAATTCTAATTTTTCTGCACATTAGGATTGTCTGTTATTTTGAGTTAGTCTTTTAATTTTTATTTAAAATTTCCAGATTATTTCTATTAAACAATTTTGTTTCTTAAACAAAGTTTTGTCTGAATTAAGTGGTGTTTGGGCATCTACCCCTGTAGGAATGATATCCGCTCTTTTAAGCTACAAGTCATGACCCATTCACTTGCAGTTTTTGAAAATAAAATAAGTAGATAGGTTTTACCATCACCAAGTTTTTTACGCCACTGTCAGGGATTATTTGTTTAGCATCTTGTTTAAGTTAGATTACTTTGATTTAAGAGTTTTTGATACTTTTCCTTGTGTATTTGTAGGTGCATGAACACAAGGAACATATGAAGATCGACAGAATTTGGTAACACAAAAAGACATCTTAGGATGAGAAATGAGCCATTTGAAGAGATAGATTCCCAGAAGAAATAGAAAGACTAAAGATGGAAGACAATTACTATAGGGAGCAAGGAACTTATGTAAATTACAATAAGGCGCATTATGGTTGGGGAAATACCGATTCTTCTTGGAACAAGTACACTGTGGGATGGTAGAACCACCCAGATTTTTATTGATCTATCAATTTAAGTACTCACATGGGGCATCAAGATCTATTTGAATTTCAGCAAGATCAAATTGGAGCAATGGAGAGTAAGTTGGACAAGTTTATGGAGATGTTTGGTTCCAAAATGGTAGCTTAAGTAGAGAACCAGAAGAAGATGCTTTCCAGTCTGGAGGAAAGTTAGAAGAGACGGGAAAAGAAATTAGATCAAATTCTTAAAAATCATACCTCTTCTATTCATAACCTGGAGATTCAAGTAAGACAACTTTCCCTTAAATTTTGTAAGAGAAGTGTGGAAGAATCTCTGAGAAATATGGAATTACAAAAACTAAAGGAATATGAGGCTATCACACGTAAGAATGAGGAAGAGTGAGAAGAACTAGTGGAATACCATGTTGAACCCTACTTTATTGAAGAACAAGAGACGAAAAAAGAGATTGAAGAAAAGAATGCTAACCTCCCTATTATTTACTAATTCTTGATATACTAAAGGTGAACATAAAAAAATCTTGGGTAGATGTTCATGAAAGGAATTCTATCTTTTGGATTGATGATGATCAAGAGACATTCAACATGAATGATGTATTTAAGAATCCAAAGGATAGTAGCTCATTTAGGATAATTGATGTGTTTAAATCTTCTGAAGAGCAAAAGGACGAAGAACATATGACAATAGACATCGAGTTTGAAGAAGTTATGAAAGTCTTTATTTGGGTAGTGGAAAAAGCAGAAGAGATGTAGGTGATTAAGGAAGAAAGAGAGCAAGTCACTTTCATATAGGACAAACTGTTGGATTCGATGGAACATTCAGGGAGTTTTGTTATTCCCTATTATATTGACAGTTCACTCAAAAAGAAGACATTATTGAGCTTAATCAATTTTCATAATGTCATCCATATTGTCTTTTTGTTTATTTTACAATTTGTAGCTTACTTATAGGCTATAAAACCAATGTTGATCGAAAAAGGTGGAAGCAAGCTATTTGTAATTGATCCTAGCTGAGTTTCTAAGGAAGAGTGTCCAGCCACCGACATTAACAGAAGCGCTGCGTGGGAGGCAACTCATGAGATTTTATTTTCTTTTGATTTCCTTTTTTATTTGTTTACTTGATTTATTCAATTATGATCATGTTTGATTTAAATTTGATTAATTTAGTTTTTGTTAGAATTTCAATTTGTTTTCTTTTCAAAATTCTTATTGATGATCTTAATTTGATGTGTTTGTAAGTTGTGGGATCATAGAGAAGTAATATTAAGATTGGAAGAAGGTTTGACTTTGTGAGAATCACCAATTCCTATGATTGTGGGAACTGGCATGATTCTCATGATCATGGGAAAGCTCTCTAGAATGTTTTTGGAAAGAAAACCCATGCTCATGGGAATTGTTGTGATTCCCACGAGCGTGGGAAAGCTCTTCAGAAAGTTTCTGGAGAGCAAACCTACCATCGTGGGAATTGTGGTGATTCTCATGATCGTGGGAAATCTCTCCAGAAAAGTTTCTGGAGAGTAATCCCACGATTATGGTAATTGTAGGAATTCCATTCGGATGGAAACTTAAAGTTTTTCTCTCCTTTTCTTGTTTCACCCATTCTTCAAAATTTCACTTTTCTCTCTCTAACCCACGAAATTCTCTCCTCCCACTCTCTAAAACTTTAATCTTACAATCCTTTTATCTTTTCATCCATTAATAATTCAAAAATATAAAGATTTAAATAAGATTTTGCTCTCTCTCTCTCTTACGAATTTCACTCAATTTTTCTTATTTTTGTAAATTTTCTTCTTACAATGGCACCAAGAAAGATGATGGCTTAGAAATTGACTTAACCGACTAATGAATTGTGCTGTGAAGTCTCTGGTGAAGGTAAGCGTGATTTAGTGGCAGCTTACCCTTCTCCATTTCCAATTTACTCAGAGGAAGAAGATACACGCTTCTGTGACCTTAGAAATAGAGAAATAGTCACTCCTATGTATTTTGATTTTGAATTGTTAGAGGATATAGGAGTGAGATGGAAATTAGCTGCAATCATAGGATGGAATAGTTTTGATCAGTGCGATATAACTATTTATGCTATTATAACTTTAGTGTTTTTCACAACAGTCTGGTATAACCCAAAAATGGATGTGTTTTTGTTTAGGTTAGCTGGAAATGTTTTTAAACTTGATTTTTCTATCATGCGTGAAATTTTCAACTTGTCGAATGAAAAAATTGTGGATGGTTACGCTGATTATGATGTCAATTCTTATTGGAACACTCTCATGAGTGAAGAACATTTTGACTCATGCAATGCACCAAATTCCTTAATCCAGAGTGCTAAGCATCTATTTTTACACAAATTTATGTGTCTGACTGTGTTCATCAAATTTAGGTTTTTTGGACTATAAAAGCATCATTAAGCCTCCATCTTAAAAAAGACAACCTTCTGTAGAATGACCATGTTTGGAGTAAAGAACATATGTTTTGAGCCTTGAGGAAGGATTAATGTCAAGGATCATCATCAAGATTGGGGAAAATAGCACATCAACACCAAAATTTATAGATTTTGGCAAAAAAGAGAAGAAGTCTTTTTATTCAATTTTCTGTCAATTTTATTTCTTCTATTCTTTGTAAAATGGTTTATTTGAATGTTGATGATGTTATGGAGACCATGTTAGGATGATTTAGTTTTAGGGATTGCTTTTGAACTATTTTGTCAGAACTCCTAATTTATTGAATTGAATGAAGTTGTCTTTGATGATTGTTGATTTTATTTGTTGTATTGCAACAAATCAAGAGACTGAGTAAGACAAATTTATGTCGGATTGTACAACAAGAGTTGGCAACCTAAAGAATTATAATTATCACGTTAATTGAATAGTTAGAAGAGAGATCTCGGCTAGCTAATTGATCACCCATAAGATAGTTTACTAACTAGTTGAATAAGTAAAGTCATTGGGTAGGTTGAGAGATCGTCTAATTGATTCCCTTTAATTCAATTAGGGAAAATTAATTAAACCTTCAAAGAGGTTAGTTAATACATTTAGAAATTTAAGGTGAGACATAATTCAATCAATAAAATCGGAGGGAGACAAAATAAGGAAAAAAATAATCTCTAGTCTTTAGATTCTTAAATTCCGATTTTTCTGCACGTTGGTATTGTCTATTGTTTTGGGTTAGTCTTTTAATTTTTATTTAAATTTTCTACATTATTTTTATTAAACAATTTCTTTTCCTAAACAAAGTTTTATCTAAACTAAATGGTGTCTGAGCATCAATCCCTGTGGGATCGATATCCGCTCGTTTAAGCTACAAGTCATGATCTGCTCACTTGCAATTTTTGTTAGATCGGAAAATAAAACATGCAAGATTTGGGTAAAATGGTAGATTTCAAAACTTTTTTAGAAATCAAAACACAGTAGAAGCAAGATAACCAAATCAATATGCCAAGCCAAACATGATACGATATGTGGAAAACAATTATCGTAAGAACAAGATGGAGATTATATTACCGACTCCTTTGCTACAACTTTAACTCCTTGCTGTGATATTCTCTCCTTCTTCTCGTATCCTCTCCTAACGTTAGCCTTTCTTTTGAATCCTTTCTTTTGTCAATGTATCCTCTCCTTGTTGTATCCTCAACCAATCCAATCTACCACTTGTACTTAATGGAAAATTTGGCTAACAAGATCCTTTGATAGGAAAAGAGAAGAAATATTTGGAGGAGATTTTTCTTAGAAGAAAGAAACTAAGGATGAGACATCTCTCATGAAAATTTCGGCCAACACATACAAGAAAGGAGAGAGAGTTCAAAAAATGCAAGAACACCTTTCTTACCCCTTGTCAATTTCGGTTATGCATGAAAAGAAAGAAAGTAGAAAGAATCCAATGCATCACTTTATTCTTTAATCAAACATAAAGACGCCATTAAATGAGACTCTTCTCATTTGTTTTAAAATGGATATATGAAAGACCAATAACCTAAAATGATATGTCAATTTTGGTTTTAGTGATGAAAGAAGGAAGATGATCCATCAAATGCACATCTTTCATCTTTAATCAAATGAATGCTAAAAGGTTAGATTACATGCCATCATTAAAAGACAACCATTAAACCATTCAATGGTAAGATCATTAATCCATTTAACGATGATAAAGCATGATAAATACCATCTTTATTTAGCAATTATATTCTAAATGTGCAGCTGCACATTCAGCTGCACATTTAGCACCATCCATTTCTTTAATAATTTTGTTCTAATTTAATTAATCTAATTAATCAAATTAAACCAAAGTCTAGCTCATTTCTAAATATTCATTTAGGCTTCTAATTAACAATTAATTAATGCAAGCCAAACATTCAATCATGGGCTTTAAAACCTACATTTATATTTCTTACTTTGCTTGATAACCTTTTTTGAAGCCAAGTGGGGAATCTTATTGGACTTAGATAATTCAAGCTGCAATAAGCCCAGAATTAATTTAATCTTATTAGAATTAATACTAGCTTATTAACTAATGTCATCCTACTAAAGACAATTAGTTGAACTCTTGAATTACTAAATATTATGAAAACACGTATTTCAAATAACATATCCAATTGTAAACCCTATTATAAACCTTATCATAGTCATCCGCAAAACAAAGGGTAAAATTACCGTTTTTCCCTTATATTGGTTTTTCCTTCTAGATCTCCCATTTTACTCTATATGATGATTAACACATAAGATTTCATCTTAGTGTTAAGACTTGATGGGTAGCTAGTCCATCAAACTCCTGGCACCAATTTAATCACCAATCTCCATAAAACATCTAGAAATGATGATAGCACTATAAACTCTTTATTTGAGTGAATGTTCCCTAATATATGTTTCAATCAATAACTCCAACATGTAGACACTGGATTAATACTCTAAAAAAATCCATTCCGATCATATCAAGAATTATAATGAAACACATATGAGTTCACCACTCATCAAGATTATGGTCCATAATAAGCAAATGCTAAAATGTATGTTTTAAGATTAAAGTAACGACCTACTATATTTTAAGATTAAAGTAACGACATACTTTATTTATTAAAACATACGTGATTCCAGATTCATTTAATAGTGCCATTATCGATAGTCAACTACTATCATGATATGAAACTCATCATTCCTATGAAGTAAACTCCTTTACTTACATAGAGATAAATCACAACACTACAGTCTAAACTATAATCAAGCAACTAACTTAATTATTCAACTGTGAATCAATTAATTTAGATTCTAATAATATACATGTTTCCTATACATCTCTATGCATATGTATATTACTTGCAAAAGAATCTCGATACATTATGACTAGATATATAATGCTCATAAAAACCAAACTCTTTTGTTTTATTAATAATAAATATTTTCATTACAAAAGTAACTGAAAAATATTAAGTTATAAGTAAATACACTTGCATAACTCCAACAATCTTCCTCTTACCTTAAAGCAAGTTTGACATATCCCTCATTCCCATCCCTGCTAGGTGACCCTTAAAACTCTTTTGAGACAATGTCTTCATAAACGAATCAGCAAGGTTTTGCTCCGTGGGAATCTTTACCACATTCACCTCACCACATTGCATTGTCTCCCTTATGAGATGATACTTTCTCTCAATGTGTTTGGCAACTTTATAGTTCTGAGGTTCTTTAGAATTAGCAACTGCCCCACTATTATCGTAATAAGTGTAATGGATTTTTTTCCTCTAGAACTACCTCCAAATCATTTAGGAACTTGCGGAGCCATACTGCTTACTTTATTGCTTCATAAGCAGTAACATAATAAGCCCCCATAGTCAAATCAGCAACATAAGACCGCTTGATACTCCTCCAGGCTATGGCTCCACCTCCTAAAACAAATATAGAGCCAGAAGTTGATTTCCTTGAATCAACATCTTATTGGAAATCAAAATCTGTATATCCTGTCGAAATAAGATTACTTCTAGAGTAAACAAGAATAAGTTCTTCATCCTACTAAGATACTTCAGTATACGCTTAACTGCAGTCCAATGCTCCATTCCTGGATTGGACTAAAATATGCTTATGAGTCCCACTGCATAATAGATATCCGGTTTAGTGTAAAGCATTGCATACATTAAACTTCCAACTGTAGAAGCATATGGAATGTTACGTATGCGTTCAACCTCCTCTTAGGTTTTAGGTGCTTGTTCATTTGAAAGTTTGATTCCATGTTTAGTAGGTGTGAAACCCCTCTTAGAATCTTACATGGCGAACTTGTTGAGCATATTCTCAATGTAGGTTAATTGAGACAAGGCTATCTGTTTGTTCTTACGATCCCTTATAAGCTTAATCCCTAGAGCATAGTTAGCCTCTCCTAAATCCTTCATTGAAAACTATTCATTCATCCATCCCTTAACTGTAGAAAACATTCCTACGTCATTCCTAATGAGCAGAATGTCATCAACATACAGAATTAGAAAAATAACCTTTCCTTCTTGTATCCTTTTATAAACACAAGGCTCATCTAGATTTTGTATGAACCCATAGGTTTTGATAGACTTATCAAACCTAATGTTCAAAGACCTAAATGCTTGCTTAAGTCCATAAATGGACCTTTGCAATTTACATATGTTATGCTCATTACCTGGCTCAACAAAACCTTCTAGTTGGGCCATATAAGTGGTGTCCTCAAAATCTACATTTAGAAATGCGGTCTTGACGTCCATTTGCCATATTTCATAATCAAAATAGGCTGTTATGGCCAAAATAATCCTAATGGACTTAAGCATGGCAACTGGAGAAAAAGTCTCCTCATATTCTATACCCTCTTTTTGAGTATAGCCTTTAGCTACCAATCTAGCTTTAAAAGTCTTTACCTTTCCATTTGATCATCTTTTCCTTTTGTAGATCTATTTACACCCTATGGCTTTTATACCTGGTGGTAGATCTATAGGGATCCAGACTTCGTTAGCATACATAGAATCTATTTTTGATTCCATTGCTTTGAGCCATTTTTTTACAACATCATTAATAGCCTATGTATACATAATGGGATCCATTTCTTCTTGATCTGAGATGGCAATTAAGCCTTCTCCTAGACATAGATATCTATCTGGCTTTCTTACAACCCTCCTACTACATCTAGGCACAAGTTGATGTTGAGATTACTCTTCCGATTCAACTCTTGAATCCATTTCAACATCTTGTTCTGCTATATCCAAATTAACTCTTGGTTTGGATGAAATAGCTAACTCTTGGAGTACTACTTCACTTCTTCCTTTATGATTTTTCACAACCTCTTCCTCTAGGAAGGCTGTATTTGTTGACATAAATACCTTCCAATCCTGAGGACTGTAAAAATAGTACCCTCGAGTTGCTGTAGGATATCCTACAAACAAACATACTTTTAACCTTAGTTCCATCTTTGTGGATTTGGGCCTTAAAATATGGGCTAGGCATCCCCAACTCCTCAAATTTTAAAATGAAGGCACTTGACTAGTCCACAACTCCCTAGGTCTTTTAGGCACTAATTTGGATGTAGCAAAGTTGAGAAGATATGCTGCCATTTGTATGGCATATCCCCAGAACGATTCTGGAAGGCTGGCATAGGATATAATCAATCTTACCATTTCTAATAGAGTCCTATTCCTCCTCTTAGCTACAATATTTTGTTAAGGTGTTCGAGGAGCGGACAAGTTAGACACACTTCCATTATTAATTAAATATTGCTGGAACTCTCCAGATAAGTACTTACCAACTCGATCCGATCGAAGTTGTTTTAATGGCTTGCCTAGCTACTTCTCAGCTTCAACTTTGAATTCTTCAAACTTTTCAAAGGATTCACTCTTTTTATGCATCAAATACAAATAACCATGTCTTGAGTAATCATCTGTAAAGGTTAT
>JANZXR010028351.1:0-14690 GCA_027575705.1 Erythroxylum echinodendron | reverse complement strand
ACAGTATGCATAATTCGAGCTCAAAGAAAAACACACAACCCTCCCTGTATTTAAATAACACATTATCCTCAATGTGAGAAAGAGGTAAACAAACACGCATGGAATGAAGAACATAAAATAAAATAAAACAAAAATAAAAATAAATACTATATTTAAAAGAAAAGGTTTAGAAACAAAGCCTTATGGTGAAGGAGGCAGCGATGGTATCGCAGGTGGCAATTGTACACCTTAAGCCTCGAAGTATTAATGAATCTGATGTATATCCCAGCTCGTTGTTGTGTTCGGGCCATCTCCTTTATCCTTCTAGAGTTCTCCATAAGTTTATCTGTAATTACCTTGGTGTTGGAGGAGATTGTATCGAGCACTTTCTTCCAACCAATTTCTTCTATTTCTTCTTCCTCTTCAGACTCCTCGCTAGTTGAGTCTTCTTTTGCTTGCTGAGGTAGTATTATGCTAGAACTCACCTGATTAGCGCTGATCTTTATATGAGTTTTTTGGCTGATGTCCCAGAGTTCAATGTTATGGGACTTATGGAATTCAGCATGCCACAAATGATGGTGATTTAGAAAATTCGAGAGGTAAACTATTAAACCACTACATTCCAAGCCATAATACTCAGCAATGGTAAAAAAATAAGTACTTAAACCTAAATTGTTGCTCCTCTTATGTAAAGTCTCAACAATAGTATTCGGCACATGTGTGCACCGATGCTATGATCCATGCACCACAACAGAAAAAGTTTCTTTGTTAAGCACTTATTGGTTTCTTATTTTTCAAAAACCAATTAAAAAATGAATTTATGTAACAACATGTGCTTCTGGGTTCGTATGATGCTATTATGGGCATTTTTAGCATCAAAACACTCTAATCCAGTGAGCTCATTCCAATAGTAAAAAGCACGAAAATCTTCGTGTTGATCGATAATGGAAGATTCAGGGAACTCATAAATATCACACATGATTTCAATGTTTAGCTCATAGGTTCGTCCCCACAACCTAGACCACAGTTCCTTAGGGTTACTAGGTTTGAAATAAAGTGAAGTGAAGAATTCAAGAGTGAGCTCTTTTAACTAATTGTGGCTAATTAGTTATAAACGTAGCCTGCGTAACGGCTACTTAGGGACTACTTCTGAACTCAACTTTTTGACTATCATTTCAGACATTGTAGGCCTAGTAAAACCTAGTTTTACCCTAGTTGGAATGAACTGTAAAAAGAAAAGAATGAAACCATGAAGGTGGGCTCCATTCTTGTTACATTTGGCAAAGTTGTTTTTCAGTGTAGGGATATTCGGTGGAGGCTGAAGCTATTTTCTTGCTGAGCTCTTGGTTCCAATGAAGATCAGGGGTAAAGTTCTTAACTATGAGAAATCCATAGAGGGGTAGATTCCTGACGCTAGTTCGGAGGTGACATCAACGTCGATGATCTGGTTAAGTGTATTTCTCTTATATTTGTTATTTCTTTCTCTTTTTAAAAATTACTTATGTTATCTTATGTTTAATGTTTAGGTGTTATGTAAGAATGATTGAATGCTCTATTTGATTATTTTTATATAAGAACCCATTGCTAGAATCAAATATAATACATAATCGTTGTTTTTTCGATTCATTTGTAGTGACTAATGGTTCATAATGATTAGGTATAACATAATCTAGGTTAAATAATCTGAGCTTCTGTGATTATTGCTTGGATTGATATGTTTTTCTCACACATAAGGTAGCTATCTGATTAAGCTTAGGGAGTGTCTCTTAGCATCTAATAACTAGGCTTAATTAATCTCTTTTTAATTAACTAGGACCTAAGGAAAATTCGAGATTAACAACGTTTGTTGTTAATCTACTACCAATAGTTCAATGAGAGGTAAAAGGAAAATAAATTAATGAAATATGTCTAATTAAGGTTTAGGCGAGATTGAACTAAAGAACTAGATCCCTACCTAATTCCCAACTTTTATCATTTTTAATGTTTTCTTTTATTTGTTTTCACTGGGTTAATTTTACTTTATTTTGTTATCAAACCAGACAAAGCCCCCAAAACCTAAATACTGATTATTTTTATAACAAAGACTAACTAAACACTCTCTGTGGGAGCAACCTAGACTCACCGTTGCGATAGTAGTAGGTCTAGTTTACTTTGAATAGTGTTAAGATGCACTATCAATTTTGGTGTCATTGCCAAAGAGTGTCATGCTTTATTTTTTGTTCTTGATTTTAATTGATGTTTTGTACTTTTTTTTTTGCAATTTGTTTCTTTTCAGTTCTTTCTTGATTTTTCACTTTTAATTTAATGTTAGTGATTTCAAATTAAAAAACAAAATATTCATGGATGGAAGTAATTTCTTTCTTAATTCATATTCCCAACCTTATAATTATGTTTGGAGTGGTCATACAAATTTTAATTATGGATGAGATAATTAACATAATTACTTCCATGATAATATGTATGGCACACAAAAATCTCTATATAGACCATAGGCCTCTTATTACGAATCAGGTTCTTCTTTAGAAGAACTAGTTAATGTTGTCGTTGCTAACACTTTACAATTTCAGTAGGAGGAAAGATAATTTTGGTCTAGCTTCTAAGATTTTGAGTGGCAGCAAAACTTAGGTATACTTCTAGAAGAATCAGTTAATATTGTTTCTTTTAATGCTTTGTAATTACATCAATTCCAGGAGGGCATCATACAATTTCATCAAGATACAAGGTTTAGCCTCCAGAACTTGGCAAGCCAGGTGGGTCAGTTGGCAAAAGCTATTAACTGCCTAGCATCACAAAGAGAAGAGGAGCATTCATATCAACCCGAGGTGTACCCAATAGACGTTAGCGTAGAGGCCTTACAAAGTAATAAGGAGCTTGAGAATCTTGAGTGTACTACTCAAGGAATTGTTTGTTTCGAAGAAGTGAAGAAAGAGCTCGAAGGAGAAAAAGCTATATCTTTTAGCTCAAAGGTAAATACTGAGTTCCATTTTGTTGTTGAGAATGACTATTTACTTTCACCTAGCAGGTTAGAGCAATTAAAAGCGGAAGAAAAATGTAAAGAGACATTCAAGATCCTTCTAGAGTACATGGACTCATCAGAGATTAACAGTAAGAGGATAGGTAGGACGCTGAATGGGAATGATTATCAAACAAGGCCCTATCTGGAAGAACCTCATATGGAGGAATCGCATATACCACCAGAAGATCATAATTTTGTCACGTGAGGAGAAATGGAGTTGAGCCGACGACACTAAACAAAGTCACTTCTTGGAAGGCAACCCAGGGAAAGTAAATTTCTTTTCTTTAAATTTTCGCATTTCTTTTTATATGCATGTGTGTTTTTAGTTGTTTGTTTCTTACTTGTTTTTAATTTTTCATCAAAATGAGAGAAAGAATAAAACAAAAAAAAACATTTTCTCATTTTCTGTTGCTTCTTTGATTATATAGTCATAATTAGAGTGTGAAATGACTAGAGAATTTCAAAGCAACTTAGCGTGTACTTTTACTTTCGTGATTAGTCGATGTGCATTATCTTTAAAAGAGTAGTGACTAGTGGTAGACGAAGCCGGTGAGATTTTGAGCCTTATTAGACTAACACATCCATATTAGTCTCATTGTCTTTGTTTATGTATGAACTTCATGACATGTACATCCTAACTTTGCCCTTGATTTTCTATCCGAGACCACATTACTATCATATTCATTAACATGGAAATGATTAGGCATTGATTTCTGTTAAGTCATTAAATTACACTTATTTTGGACTTAATTATCTTTAATGTGTTGAAATAATTATCCGAAATTAATGGAATTATATTATAATTGTTTACAAATGATTTTCAACACCTTAGAGACAAAATTGAATCAAAAAGATGCAAAAGAATGAAGAAAATCTGAAATTCCTAATTTGACAGCAATTCTGTGACTAAGCGAAGGCACTCCTAAGGACGGAATAAATCTGCAGATCACTTTTCAAAAGTCAAAATCAAGATTCTCACAATCTTTGAAGATTATATTGCTATCTTTCAAGGGCATTGACTACCTAAAATTAGGGGATATAGTATCGGAGAATCAAGGAAAGATAGGGGAAAAACAAGCATAAAAGAGAGAGGATGGTGGTTCACGCAAGGAGTAGACTAGGTTTAGATAGATTTTCATTTCTGTTCTGTCTTTTTCAGTCTTTTTACGTTTTATGCACTTTCTCTATTAGTATTTTCTTGTTTTTCAGTAATGAACCAGAGATGGAGACTTTATGCTTTGTTATTTCTTTCGTTTTCAATTCTAGTATGAGTAGCTAAACTTTTTATCTTGGTTGAGGGGATCCGTGTTATCCTCTAGTATGTGTGAGATGTTTTGAATAAAGTTTATGTTGTTAATAAACATTGAATATCTTTTGATCTACTCTTTCTAATTGAATTCGTTAGTCTCTAGGTACACAACTAGGGATTAATGTGTTCAACCGCTAGATTAACGAAATATGACGTTCAGTTTTGCTAATCACAAGTAGCAATTAGGATTGTCTACTCTACGTTAGAGACAGAAAATTATAAGGAGATATTCGCTTGATTGATTGCATGTCGTACATATATTTCGCTTGCTCATTGGTTCTTGATTCGTAAAGCTATTACTCAATTAGACCTATGATCATATCTAGGTTGTTGTTTAATAAGAATGCTAGGATACATGTTTTTAGTTATTACACTTAAGAGAAGATACCCCCAATGAATGTTTATTAATGATTGCAATTTTATATCGAGGATCCATTTTAGTGTGATAACATCGGTGACACGAAACCAAGGTTTGTCTCTTATATTTTCAGATCTAATCATTTCTCTTTATTTTCGATTTTTCTTATATATTTCTTTAAATTATCGTGAATCAACCCCCCTAATTTCGTTACTTTCTTTTAGTTTTAAACGTCGCTAACCTTTACCGTTAAAATATTTCTCGTGGGAACGATATCCACTTACCACTACTACATTCATTTCTATTAACGTAAGTTATTTCTTTTGAATTTGGTTGCATGCAACAACATCACCAAATTTTGGCGCCGTTGTCGGAGAATTTCTTAACGATTTTTGTTAGTGATGTTTTTGTTTTTGTTTTTAGTTTCGTTGCACTTGGTTACCTTGTCTTCTGTTTGTTTCAGTTTCACAGTTCTTTCTGATTTTTTGATCTTTTAACGGCATGGCTTACTATCAGTATACTTTTAATTCTGATTATTCATATTATCCTTATTATGATAATGAGTTTCCATTTGTTGCAACTTCCAGGTTTGACCATCAAGTGGCAGATTTCACACCCTTAGCCGCGCAAGTACTGAGGGATGACCAACAAGCTAAGGTATGTAAAGTTTGCTCATTTTTGGGTTATTCTTTTTGCACGTGTTCCTTTTTGCAGGACACAAAGTACAAATTCACTTCTCCACCGAGCTACTATGAAGAGCAGTCCTACTTCGAGCCTCTACCTTCACCGTCGCCACCACAAGCTAATGAGATGTCTTTGAAGGAGATCATAATGAATTTGGAGACGAGCACTCTTCAATTCCAACAGTTTAGACAACTGTACGTGCCTCAAAAAAATCCGAATATGACATCAAATTCCGAAGGTAAGTCTTCTTTGGAAGATATGTTGCAAACTTTGACCGCTAACACTTTGACGTTTCAGCGGAATACTGAAGCAAGTATCCGAAATATGGAAAATCAACAAAGGAATTTGGAAAACCAGCTAAGTCAAATTGCAACTGCCGTTAATCGAATGGAGGCACAAAGTTTTGAAAATTTTCCAGTACAACCGGAAATCAATCCTAAAGAAAGCGCAAAGGCTATCACATTGCAGAGTGGTAAGGAGCTACAGGAGTCACTTTCGAAAAATTCCAGAAGAGAAGAAAAGGAAGAAATTATGCACATAATACCTTCACAACGTGAATTGACGCAAAAAGGGTTGCAAAACAAGGTGCTTCCACCTCCTTTTCTAAGTAGAGTTTTGAAGGCAAAGAAGGAAGAACAAGCAAAGTTAGAAGAGGGAGAGATTATAGTTCAAGAAAAGATGGAGGATGTGCAACCTCTTATGGTAAGCGATGCAGTTCATGTTATCACTAACCA
Source organism: Erythroxylum echinodendron (assembly GCA_027575705.1). Taxonomy (NCBI): domain Eukaryota; kingdom Viridiplantae; phylum Streptophyta; class Magnoliopsida; order Malpighiales; family Erythroxylaceae; genus Erythroxylum; species Erythroxylum echinodendron. Next base: position 8,610 of record JANZXR010028351.1, on the reverse strand, counting down.
AATTCCGGTTCCTTTTCTTAGTTTTTTACAGGTACAAGAAGAAGAAGAACAAGAAGAGCTGAAAGAAGTACAGTTTTTAGGAGAGCCATGGACGAGCGAGCTGAAAACCGAAGGTAACAAGCAGGATGTTGAGTCTCCACAACCATTGGCATTACTTTTACAAAGACCATCCTAGTGTGAGACGGCCGATGCTCGAAAAGGAGAGTGGACATTGGAGTATGATGGTGAAGCAATGCAGTTCCACTCATCAGAAGTCATGGAGCATCATGCTGAGAAGGAGCTGCATTCAAAGGAAGTTGTTCCAAGCCCCTCATAGAGTTTGAACGTGTTTCCTGTTGGACTCAAGCATCCATTCGATAATGGATGATGTACATATGCCAAGGGTCAAGCTTATGACCTTTGATAAGCACATAATGGGAGGCACCCATTTGTATCCTTTTCTTTTATGTGTTTTGTTAGCAATTTTCTTTTATTTTCGTTTTTGGTTTAATTTAATTATGTTAGGAATTTAAATTCACATCTTTATTTCTATCATTTTAATTTTCATCTTTTCTTTTTAAAAAAATGAAAATTAAAAAAATGAAAGTTTTTGGCTTTATCGCCACTCCCTTCTTACCCTCTCTATTTTCCCACTTTGTTTTGCCCAAATTCCTTCTCTTATCCTCACTCTCCAGCTGCCGATTCTTTACATCCACCTTAGCCAATCAATTTCATTTTTCCCACGAAGCACTCACCCACGTTACTCCTAGCCTTCCTTGCCAACTCACCCATCAACCGTCATTTGTAATTTGGTGTGGCGTTATTGCCTTGTTCTTTTGCAGGTGGTCTTTCACAAATTTCGCACAATGCCAAGGAAGAAGGATGATTCTCGTAGACTATCCCCTCTAAACCGTTGTGTTGCTGATGCTCTTCCACCACAACCTATTTCCACCACCGAACCACCTACTGCTACATCCGCCAACTCCTTGATTTGGCAATTCGCCAATAGAGAAGCTTTCTCTAACTCTTCATTTATCTCTATGCTTCTTTATCATTGAGGACAATGTTGGTCTAGTTGTGGGGGAAAGAATTGGACTTTTGATGTGTGAATATTTTCAGTTTTTGTGTGGTTTTTCTTGATTTTTGCTTGTGGTTACGCATGTTAAGCCATGAAGCTTTGTCATAGTAGTTTGGATGGATTGGGTTTATGCTTGAAATTAAATTGGGCTAAGTGAGTCTTAAGGTAAAGCATGTTGATTGATTGCACTAATTGATCTTATAAGCTTGGTCAAAATTTTGGCATTTGAGTGATGAGGTAAATTGTGAAATTAAGGTGAATTCTTGAATTAAACCTGTAAGCAAAGTTTGAGCCGAAATGACATCACTTTTATGTTATGCTATTTCTTTGAATTGTGTGATGCTTCTCTATTCATGTTGCCTTCAGAACTTGCATAGAACCGGTTTGAATTTATTTGATCACATGGGATGTAGAAATGATTAAGGCCTTCTTTGTTTTTACACCCTTAGCTTAAAATTGACCCACCTAGTTATTTTCCTTTTGCAAACATTTTTTAGCCTTTATCCTTGTTTTTCAATCAATCACCTTAATTTTAAAACCCAAAAGCCCCATTAGCCTTTCCCTATCACAAGTTGAATGAAGCATTGAGTAATTTGGGACTTTTGTTCTATATTGTGTTCTGAGATATTTTTATAGGTATTTCTACTCATGTGTTGTAATTGTCTCTTTTTTTATTGTTTTCCTTTGTTCTTAGCATTATTTAAAAAATAAAAAAAGGAAAGGAAAAAAGCAAAAAGAAAAAAGAAAAAAAGAGAAAAAAGAAAAAGAAAAGAAAAGAAAAAAGAATACAGTATAGTGGTACTAGTTAGTAATGAGTAGTTGTAGTCCTTTTCATTCATGTTTCTTTCAGAACTTTAGTTTGCATGTCCCTTTTTACTTGATACTTTGTGAATGCTTGTGATTAACCTTTTCCAATTTTTTTACCTCACCTGTGAACCTAACCCCATTACAACCCTGAATAAAGTCCTTATGATCTATTAGCTCATGTGATCTGAATGAATGATAATTGGTGAAATTGCAAGCCTATGGTAGTGTAACATGTTAGAGTGAGATTTGATCAAAAAACTTTGCCCTCAAATACTTGAGTGCAAGAGCGAAATTCGTGAGAAGAATTCATTTTGATTTCATGTTTGCTTTTGAACAAAGATGTCATATTTTGACTTTGTTTATGTGCATTGGTGAAAAGCAATTATGATATGTGTTGCAACTTTAAGTCTCTTTGGCCTAAGTTAATGGATTGTGTGCATTTGATCTTGTGAATGATGAATTGACTAAGTGTAGTTGTTTGACATATTTGCTCGAGGGCAAGAAAAGGTTCAGTGTGGGGGAATTTGTTAAGTCATTAAATTGCACTTATTTTGGACTTAATTATATTTAATGTGTTGAAATAATTATCTGAAATTAATGGAATTATATTATAATTGTTTACAAATTATTTTCAACACCTTAGAGACAAAATTGAATCAAAAAGATGCAAAAGAATGAAGAAAATCTGAAATTCCTAATTTGATAGCAATTCTGTGACTAAGCATAGGCACGCCTAAGGATGGAATAAATCTGCAGATCACTTTTCAAAAGTCAAAATCGAGATTCTCACAATCTTTGAAGATTATATTGCTATCTTTCAAGGGGATTGACTACCTAAAATTAGGGGATACAGTATCGAAGAATCAAGGAAAGATAGGGAGAAAAACAAGCATAAAAGAGGGAGGATGGTGGTTCACGCAAGGAGTAGACTAGGTTTAGATAGATTTTCATTTTTGTTCTTTCTTTTTCAGTATTTTTACGTTTTCTGCACTTTCTCTATTATTATTTGTGTGTTTTTCAGAAATGAACCAAGGATGGAGACTTTACGCTTTGTTATTTATTTCGTTTTCAATTCTAGTATGAGTAGCTAAACCTTTTGTCTTAGTTGAGGGGATCCATGTTATCCGCTAGCATGTGTGAGATGTTTTGAATAAAGTTTATATTGTTAATAAACATTGAATATATTCTGATCTACTCTTTCTAATTGAATTCGTTGGTTTCTAGGTGCGTAACTAGGGATTAATGTGTTCAACCGCTAGATTAACAAAATATGACGTTCAGTTTCGCTAATCACAAGTAGTAATTAGGATTGTCTACTCTACATTAGAGCCAGAAAATTCTAAGGAGATGTTCGCTTGATTGATTGCATGTCGTACATGTAGTTCACTTGCTCATTGGTTCTTGATTCGTAAAGCTATTATTCAATTAGACCTATGATCGTATCTAGGTTGTTGTTTAATAAGAATGCTAGGATACATGTTTCTAGTTATTACACTTAAGAGAAAATACCCCCAATGAATGTTTATTAATGATTGCAATTTTATATCGAGGATCTATTTTAGTGTGATAACATCGGTGACTCGAAACCAAGGTTTGTCTCTTATATTTTCAGATCTAATTATTTCTTTTTATTTTCTATGTTTCATTAAATTATCGTGAATACCCCCCACCCAATTTCGTTACTTTCTTTTAGTTTTAAACATGGCTAACCGTTACTGTTAAAAAATTCCTCGCGGGAACGATATCCACTTGCCACTACTACATTCACTTGTATTAACGTAAGTGATTTGTTTTGAATTTGGTTGCAGGCGACAGCATCACCAATTTCTTTTCTGAATTACATTAGCCAAATAGCCTACCCTATTGATATGATTTCTCCATTGTTAAGTCCCCTTAAGCTTTATTTTCCTTTTCTTTATGTCTTAATCACATTATATGCTTTAACCCTAACCAAATGTCCTTCCCAAGCCTTAAAGCTAGTAGAACATTTGTTGATTGTTGAGTTTGTGGATATAAAAAAGTAGAAGTATAGGGGTGTATATATGTGTGGGTTGGTTATAATATAGGGATGCTATTTTATATCATATCATTGAAGTTACCATGTGATGCAGTGTCTTTTAATTTTCATAAGAGAAAAGAAAAAGAAAGAAAGAAAAGAAAGAAAACAAATAAAGAAAAAAAAAGCAAAAGAAAAAGAAAAGCAAAAGCAAAAAGCAAAAAGAAAAAAGAAAAAAATGTTTAAATAAATGTATCAAGGAGGAATTGCATATGTGTTGAAAAGTTATTTATGATTAGTGCATCCTTCTAAAGTTTTAATTAATGATGTATATGAGTATGTTGAATATGAGGTAGATGTTGGCTTGAAAGGTTCACTTCTTGTAGTTCAATGTATTGTTATCATCAATCTTTATGAGTTATCCCTTCGGATTAGTTGTGCTTGAGGTGGTTTGTGTATGAGAGCTTCAATTTAAGTTGTGAAACGTTGTTTTTGAATTCATCATAGTTGATGTACACAATTGTGAGTGAATGTTGGTTTTGCACTTGATACTATATTGAGTGTTACTTTTGTTTCACTAGCTTTGATGGCTTTCATGCTACTTTACCCAAATACATGTCACTTTACCTTTACCCATGTTACAACCTTGAAAAGTCCTTTGATTCATGATTTTTCATGTGAACCTTAGTGGTGGAGAAATAAAATGTTATGAAAAGTTGTGGAATGACATGATCATGATTGGTGTTGATTGCACCCAGAAACATATCTTGTTTAAACACATTTTCCAAGTCTACCATTAGATTGCTCGGTTTTTAAAGGTATTGAATGTCGATTGATTATGAGTAAAAGCTTAGAATGTTGAGTTCTTACTATGATTTTTGAATGTTATTCATCTTTACTTATGATTATGTGGTATTGGAAAATATGGGAATTGAGTAGATGTTTTTGGTTTTTGAGCTTAATTTTGATATTTTGCTCGAGGATGGCCAAAAGCTAAGTGTGGGGGAAATTGATATGTGCTTAATTGATTATGAATATATTCCATAACACATAGTGATTATTGCTATGAAAATTCTTAAAATACTCACTTTGACTTATATGTGATTTTAAGCACAATTCGGAAGCAAAGAAGTTAAAGTTAATCGAAAGCACATGCATGAAATCATTTTTTCGATGTAGACACTCAATTGTACTCGTGGAATAAGAAAGAGAAGAATTAGAGCAAAGAAGCAAATCCATGGAGAAGGTTCGAGGAAGAACCTAGTTCCATAATCGTGGCAGAAGAATGATGGAGTGCCACGATTGTGATAGAAGAATGATAGAGTGCCACGATCTTGGCCTGTGTGACAACAATTCGAGGATTGCTTCTGAACTCAACTTATCGAGGGCCATTTTGGACAATTTGGGCTGGGTAAAACCTAGTTTTTACCCTAATTGGAATGAACTAAAAAAAAAGTAGAGAATGAAACCCTAAAGGGGGCCTTGATTCTTGCTACATTTGGGAGAGAGGTTCTTCGATGTAGGGACATTTGGTGGAGGTTGAAGCCATTGTCTTAGGGAGCTCTTAGTTCCAATGAAGATGAGGGGTAAAGCTCTCAACTATGAGAGACCCATAGAGGGGTAGCTTCCCGACTTCAATTCGGAGACGACACCAACACCATCGAATTAGTTAAGTGTATTTCTCCTAGTATTTGTTATTTCTTTCTCTCTTTAGAAATCGCTTATGTTATCCTATGTTTAATATTTGGGTATTGTGTAAGAATGATTGAATGCTTTATTTGATTATTTTTATGTAAGAACCCATTGCTAGAATTGAATAAAATATGTAATCGTTGTCTTTCCGATTCATTTGTAGCGATTAATGGTTCGTAATCATCATGGACAACATAACCTAGGTTAAATAATCTGAGCTTCTGTGATTACTGATTATATTGATCTATTTTTCTCACTCGTAAGGCGACTATCTAATTAAACTTAGCAAGTGTCTCCCAGCTAGGTTATCTTATAGCTATGCTTCATTAACGAGCTCTTCTTGATTAACTAGGACCTAAGGAAAAACCTGGATTAATAGAACTTGTTGTTAATATACGACCAATAGTTCAAGAAGAGGTAAAAGAACAATAAATCAATGAAATATGTCTAATTAGGGTTTAAGCCGAGATTGAACCAAAGAACCGAATCCCTACCTAATTCCCCACTTTTATCATTTTTAATATTTGTTTTATTTGTTTTTACTAGGTTAGTTTTACTTTATTTTGTTATCAAACCAAACAAAACCCCCAAAACCTAAATATCAATGTTTTCATAACAAAACCTAACCTAACACTCTCTATGGGATCGACATAGACTCACTACTGTTATGGTAGTAAGTCTAGTTTACTATGACTAGCATTATGACGCGCTACAATAAAGATAAACAAAGGATCAAAAATGCATCATTAAAATTATCACATAATTAGATGAGTTTCTAATTTTCACAAGTTAAAGGACTTCTTGAAGAGTCTTTTCTTCTGCGTAGAAATTGTTTTTGTGTATTATCATGTTTTTGAAGATTATCATCAATTTTTTAAATGAACATTATCTCATATATATAGAAAATGCCAATATGTTAATTGATTACTTACAGTTAACAATTAAAATATCACACTTCAACTCATTTGATACGTTCTTTCATCATCTAAGTCCTCTCAAGTTCCAGAGAGGTAACATCAAGCATTCAAGTCTCACTCTAGTTAGGAATATCCTAAAGCATTAGCAAATAGTCAACATGTCATCCTCATTGCCAATAAACAAAGGTGTAAACACTCTTGCGAAACATCTAAAATGATAAGGTGTGATAACATATGTAATAATAAAAGACTATTCCAAATTTAAACATCAACAATAGCAATGTAAAGTCAAACTTCCTAAGAAATTACCCTAAACATTTTATAAGTTGGGGACAAGTCGAGTTTCACTCTTGCTTCCTATAAAGAGTCAATACATACAAAGGCAAAAACTCTCCTAGATCAAAAAAGAAAGAGTAATAGGCTCCAAAGGTATAACAAGGGTCAAAGGTATCTTTACTAGATTGTTTAGAGATAAATATGCTATATGAGAACTAACCCGAATCCTAGAGAGATAGGTCGCACAAAGGTGAAGCACCCCAAAGTTCACAAATATCCATAATGTATCCGGAGATGGATGACTCGATAGAATCATGAGATTATCAACACCCTAATTTAAATTTTTAAAGATGGAAAGTGTAGTTACCACAATTTTAGCCCAAAAATATGTTAAGGTTTGGAATGTCTTATTTCTTCTTTTAATTGCTCCATTTGTTTAGGAAAATTATGAAAAATATCTTTACAAAAAGTTCCATATGTTTTATTTTCAAACTTCCTACTACTACTACCACTCTTAATTGATACACCAATTACTTCGTTTTAACATGTTTTACAAATGCATCAAAGCGTTCACTTTTAATAAAAGGAAGTACCGCTCATGTGTACCAGCTAAATTCATCTTTAATCACAAATACATAATGATTACCTCTTAGGCAAGCTATTCTAAATATTTAAATAAATCCATTTGTAAGAGTTTTAAGATAGTGAAAGTTACCCTCTTATTAATTTAATGAATTTCTTGACTTATTCATGCGTCCTTTTAATACCTTACACTATAGACTATTAACGAGTTATTGTCTGACTTGGTGATGAGGTTGACACTTTGAAATTCAATTCAACCATCTAATTAAGGGTATAAACATTTTCTTACTATGAAATCTTCTTACTCTACTTGTCAATTAATGGTATAAACATTATTCAATTGGCTTTCAACCCCATAATCTTATAGTTTTACTTTTCACCCCCGTAAAAATCTGAATAGTTTTCTTATACACTAAATGTGTTGTTATATAATTTATTGGTAAATTTAACATCTTAACTTCTTAAAAACAATGAATTAATTGTGATACGAGCTATCATTAGTGCCAGAAATTTTATTTATACGAGCGGAAGTTAGTAAATTTTAAATTAAACAAAATCACTCAAGCCATAAAGTCTAATGATATTACTACTGCCCTTTTTCTACTGTTTAAAATGGTAAATAAGAGATAAGTTCAAGGTGTTTGATGATGTATCAAAAATTAAGTTAATTTTTGAGTTATTAGAGATTTTATATTTCACTTATGCTCTTTTGTTTTGTTTAAATTTTTATCAATATCAATGTAATCATGTTTTCATTTTATATAACAGTAAATACTTTAAATAATAAATGGAGATAAATTAATTATATTTAAGTGCTAATTATGTTTATTATTGAATAAGAATTTTTAGTTATTAATACGAATATAAACATAATTTTATTAAATATAACAATAAATACACTAAGTAATAAATAAAGATAAATTAATTATATATATTAAAGTACTAATTTTATATATTATTAAATATTTGTTAATAGAAAATAAAATTTTAACTATAATGATAGAAATATGATATAATTATCTTATAGGCCATGCAATATTTATCATCATGCGATAATTGATTCTGTTGAATTTCATATTACAATAATAAGTTAAATATTTCATTAATTTTTACTTGTAGTTATTAAGTTGATTTTAAATTTCAAAATTTTCAAATAATTTTATTTAAAATTTTCAAATATTCTAATAGTACATTATTGTTGAATAGTTAAATAAATAATAATAATAATAATAATAATAATAATAATAATAATAATAATAATAATAATAATAATAATAATAATA
>JANZXR010028320.1:0-14692 GCA_027575705.1 Erythroxylum echinodendron | reverse complement strand
TAGTAGTATGGATTTCTTGAAATTTTTGAAGAGGTGTTTTGAAAGAAAGGACACGACTAGGCATTTGATTAATAAGGTAAGTTGTAGTAAGGATAGCTTCCTCCCAAAAAAATTTTGGAACATTGCTAGTGAACATCAAGGCCGTAGCTACTTCAAGAAGGTGTTTATTTTTTCGCTCAGCAATCCCATTCTGTTGAGGACTATTGACACAAGTACTTTTATGGACAATTCCATGTTTTTGTAAAAAAGCATGAAGATTCTGATTAAAATATTCAGTACCATTATCAGTATAAAGGACTTCAATACTTGTTTGAAATTGATTTTTTATTATATGATAAAAGTTAATGAACACAATAGGGACCTCAGTTTTATCCTTCAAAAGAAACACCCAACACAAACGAGTATGATCATTAATGAATGTAATGAACCACTATGTATTGGTTCTATTTGTGACACGAGATGGGCCCCAAAGATCACTATGGATAAGTGAAAAAGGTTTTGTGGGTTTGTATTCAGACCTAGTAAAAGAACTTCTTTGATGCTTAGCAAATTCACAAGCATCACATTGAACACGAAGATCTTTATTTATTGAAATATTTGGAAACAATCGTGACATATACTGGAAGTTTGGATCACCTAACCTTTTATGCCATAGCAATAGTTCATTCTTCGGGACAATCACACTATTACCCAAGTTATAAGTAGTATGACTCTCTCCATCTGCAAAGTAGTACACTCCATCTATCTCTTTAGCACTGCCAATTACCTTCCCCGATGACAATTCCTGTATATCACAATGAGTAGGGAAAAAATGAGCACTACAACGAGCTTCTTTTGTCAATTTACTAACTGAAAGGAGGTTACAATCTAGATTTGGAACATGTAGAACAAAGTTTAATTTCGTAGAATTTGTTACTTTGATATCTCCCTTTCCTGCAATCGAAGAAGAATCACCATTTGCTACCTTAACCTTTTCATGGCCAACATAAGGAAAATATGAATGAAACATGTTATAGTCGTCTGTCATATGGTCTGATGCTCGAGAATCAACTATCTATTTCTTCCTACCGCATGAAGATAAAAAAGCTTGTATGATATTATCTTTCATAGTAGCATTGGCAACTGCACTTGTCTTTTGTTGGTGGCTGTCATTTTGGAGATTCTTTAGTATTTCCAATAATTTCCCTAGTGAAATATTCGGCTCACCAGCTTGTTGTTTCTGATTATCTTCAGATTTTTCTGTTCCCCCTTCACTGGATACTTGATAGCTTCGGTTTTTTCCTTTTCGTGGTTTCCAATCTGGAGGCTTTCCATGGATGTCCCAGCATGTGTCTTTAGTGTGACCACTTTGTTTGTAGTGATCACACCACCTCTTCTGACCCTTCTTATTGGATTAACCACGGGAGACCAATACAGACGCTTCACTAGTAGGAATTGTAGACAAATTTTGTTCTTCTTTTGACTCTTCTTTTAGCATAATTTTCCTCCTTGCTGCTTCCCTCCTAACTTCAGAAAAAACTTCTTTAGCTGTTTGTAGGGGAACTCGACTTAGGATTCTGCCATGGACATCATCCAGTTTTTTGTTGAGACTAGCCAAAAATTTGAAGACTCTTTCCTTATCAATTTTCTGGTTGTAAATCACAACATCTTCCTTGCACCTCCATTCTTCGTCCAACAGAAGGTCAAGTTCCTTCCATATTGCTACCTTTTCTACCCAATATACTGTAACTTCTTTGTCACCTTGCTTCATTTGCCACAACTTTGTTTTTATCTCTTAGATTCGCGATGCATCCTCTCCGTCAGAGTATGGTTGTCGCACACCTTCCCAGTTCTCTTGAGCGGTTGGCAAAAACATGAAGGTACATTGGATCGACGGTATCATGGCATTGATAAGCCATTACGAGACCACTAAGTTGTCTGTCTCTCACTGTCATGCAGCTTTCAAGTTCGTTGGGTCTGGAAAGTTTCCATATTTGGCGATAAAACTCAGCTTCCCACATCCTTTAATGGCGAGTTTCATAGCTTGAGCCCACTCCCTATAGTTCGTTCCATTTAGTTTGTCCGAGATGATGACAACTGAAGCTCCTACAAGACCAGAGGTCATCGACGACTGACCTCCAGTCTGGCTTGGATTTACTGTGGAGGATCCCTCAAGATTGGAAGCCATTTCTTGACTTGTCGGGGTCGACTCCTCGGTTTCACTATCTCTTTCACGTGGCTCTGATACCATGTGAATAAGAGTCGTTTTGCTCTATATCTCTATTCCTTAGAGAATGTAGTACATATATACATGAATAGGAGATACCGAAAACTAGGATAGGGAGAATCTATACAAAAAAGGAAATAATCCTAAGATAATGCTATCTACTTAATATATTCTGATTACAATCTGATTAATCTGATGTGATAATATCGTATATTGACCACATGTTCCTCTGGATATCTTGATTGTGATATTAACGTTTCTGTCTTTGGGTGTTTAATATCCTTTATAACCTGAAATGCATGATTAACGTAAAGTATATACTTTACTTTCCAAGTTATTGATCATTCAGTTCTATTACTTGTGAAACAAACATGTAATTGTTAGTCTATTCGACTTTGAATTAATTTCCCATGGGGGTATAGGCATGCATACATGCATGCTTGCAAAATTGTATTCTTCAGAGAGGATTAAAGTAAATTAATATGCATCAAGCATCAATAGGACCTTCTGTCTTTGACGTAATCATTTTACCCCTATTAATAAATAGACCTTCACTTGACAGATCATTGATAAAGTACTGTAACTGGTTGTATGTTTATGAGATCTCCTTCATTTTATTTATGCATTGACTTATAAAGTTGTTTGATTCTCATCAGCTAAAAAATGATTCACAGGAATTAAAGTTGAAGGCATCTTGCGACAAGCTGCAGATGTTGATGATGTTGAACGTCGAATTCGAGAATATGAGCAGGGTTGTTATACATTGATTACCATTTATTTTCTTCTACTTCCAATGCAGTTGCTGTAGGCTGTCTTCTTTCAAATTTCACATGTATGAATTTTGAAATTTAGGTATCATGAGCAACAAACTATTGATCTAGGCATGTTGACGGTTGAGTGTTGAGATATTAAGCAGTGATGAACTCTTATTAGCTCATGAAGTCCCTTGTTGTCTAAAAATTCTGGGTTATACTATAATTGCAGGGAAAACAGATTTTGTTCAGGGGGAGGATGCACATGTGATTGCTGATTGTATCAAGGTTTCCTTTCCTTTGCTTTAGTTCACAAAAAGTGTTATTTTTCTTGTGATAGGCTAGAGCAAAATTTGAAAGCTATGATTTCTTTTTCATGTTTCAGTATTTTCTTCGGGAGTTACCTTCATCACCAGTACCTGCATCTTGCTGCAATGCTCTTCTAGAAGCATGTCGTAAGTCTACTGCAGCTGATGCCAATGTTTTGTTCTTTTCTTCCTTTCTTTATGGATTTCTTATGTAGTATGCTTGCAGAAAACTTGACAACATAGCAAGTTCATCATAACTTCACCTTTTGCTGCTACAGTTTCTTCAATATTATTCAAATCTTAGTCCTGAACTGCGGCCATGCTGCTTGGTCCATGTGACAATTCTTCTTTGAACTTGAATTATCAATTTGAAGAGGGATTACTTCTGTTTGGTTGCTTAATTATGCAAAATTTTTGTTCTAAAAGCTACAGGAGATGAAGAGTTTGTTTCTGAAGTTCTGACTTACAGTCTGTCAATTTTTTCAACTCCTCATATATCATCTCTGTAGCTCTAAATTTCATTATTTGCTGCAGCATATGATTACTGTATTTGACACATGGGCTTTAAAATTTTCATGGCGGTATGGGGCATTCACTCAGCTTCCCTATAATACCAAGATTGTTTTCATTGCCTAAAAGGGTTTTATCATTACATTACTTTGTAAGCATCTTTATGTTAAATACCAGAAATTATTCGCATGTCTACGGGATAACTCTTGAGTTATTGATGGATCATTGTCTGTCTTAAAAACTATCAGAAACTTGGTTGACTACTACTTATAATTTATGGATCTCCTTTTATGTTAATTTGTGGCTCAGCTGTTGGAGTAAGACTACAGATTGAGCGTTAGACTACAGGATAGTTTGTGGTTATCTTCTCAAGGAATTAACTATTTAGCTGACTTCTAAGCGGAGATCTGACATTCTTTCTGTACTAACTATTAGGCTTCTTAGATGTTCTAGTCAGGCGAAAATGCAAGATCACTTTTCATGCTATGAGGGCTGCTTTATTTTGGTTTATTTTTTTTGATCCTTGGATGAACTTACAATCGTCAGGAACTGATCGTAGCAAGAGAGTGAGTGCCATGCGTACAGCAATATGTGAAACTTTCCCTGAGCCTAATCGTCGCTTGTTGCAAAGGTAGTTTATCTTTTTCTGTATTGTGAAATATGTGAAATTTAACCTAGCATAGACTTTCACTAACTTTTCGGTTTACTGTATTTCTTCTGTGATATTTATTTCTATTTGGTTATCCCCGATGTTTACTTTAAAACTAAATTCCTTGTAATGTGTTCAACATGCAACTTTTTATTAAGTCTTATATGTAAGTGTGATGCCATCTGTAGAATTGTTATTTCTTGACCCGAATAAAATTTGTACATGCTGTTGTTTGGGAGAGGGAAGTGCTTAAGAAGATTTGGTGTGCACAGTGACAGAACACCAAACCTTGACTGAAAAATAAGTACCAGCATTCTTCTCTGTGTTTCCAAGTACTCTCACACCTTAATATCAGAGTGTGTACTTCTGTTCCAGATTTATGCATGATGTGGCCTTGTTGAACCCTCCAATTCTGAAAATTTGATGAATAATTGGTTCCTAATAAGTGAATGCTTAATTATTGTAATTCCTGCTTCATCTTTATTGCACTATAAAATGAATGCCAGTCTCATGGTACTGGTTCTTGACTTCAGCTAAAGGCGAACCTGACGTTGATAACTGTAACATATAAATTGGATCTTTTAGTTTAGGATAAAACATTCTGTTAGGGATGCTTGAGGTGAAAAACAATTGTAAAATTTTGTTCATTGCGTAATTGTTACTTACAACATCTTTCTCCTTATCGAAGCAGTGCTCTTTTTGTCTGCGGCACTTATTTTGGATCAAATTGTTTTATTTTCCTTTGTTATTCAGAATTCTTGTAATGATGCAAATTGTGGCTTCTCACAAAACTGTGAATCGAATGAGTACTTCAGCTGTGGCTGCTTGCATGGCACCTTTACTTCTTCGTCCTCTTCTAGCCGGAGACTGTGAAATTGAAACTAATATTGACGTAGGTGGTGATAGTTCAATTCAACTTTTGAAAGCTGCTGCTGCAGCTAATCACGCTCAGGCCATCCTTATCACGTTACTGGAAGAATATGGCACCATATTCAGCGTAAGCAGTTATCTTCTCCATGTTTCCAATATGGCTTTGATTATTACGCTGAAACACAGCTTGCATTGGAAGTTTCTCTTCTACTTGGGGGTTTCACCAGAAGTTGGAATGATTAGCATGGAAATATGGATGAGATATTCTGGCATAGTTTTGGAGTCTATTGTTGAAATAGCAAGATCATGCTCACTCGTTTATAACAAATAAAATCTCAAAAATTCTTATGTTGTTCCTGTCATTGAAAATGTCCAAGTAATGAATAATGAGTGCATTTGCCAAATAAAGAGATGCACTTTTCTTCCTTATTATCCTTTTATGGCAATTACAAAGAGTTTCTTCTCAACTACTTGAGAAATACTGTATGCTAGATAAAACAGCTAAGATGAACTTGTATAGAGGCTTGTGTTGGCAATATGCAGTAGGAAAACAATGATTTGACCATATTGTCTGGTGCTGATGGTAATCGAAATATCCAAATTGGAGAAATTAGTAGCTTTTTCATTGTTTCTGTGTTGACTTCATTTTGAAGCAGCTTTTACCACGTGCTTTATTTAATTTGGTACGGTGATTACAGGAAGGTTCCATGTCTCCCGGACTATATACTGACTCAGAAGAGTGTGAAAGTGAAGAAGGACAGGTAACTGATGATGACGAATACTATGAAGATGATGAAGAAGATGATGCCACAGAAGAGGGTGATCCTTACACAGATGATGATCTTGAAGATGTCTCAGCTGGATCCTACACTGGGAGTGATGGTTCTGGCGAAGATGACCTCTCTGGCAATAAGGTTTGTCCTTTTTATATTCATTCTGCTTTTCTCTTTTAAATTCCATATCTTTTTATTCTGTGCATTCGAAGAATATTGTTCGGAACCAGCCCTGAGAGCTTTGCTGAAAATTATTCGAATGCTCTTTGCTTCCCTTTGCTCCTTTTTTTCTACCAAAAGCTTGATAATTCGAATTTTGAAAGGTTTATTGTCCTCAAATTTGATGTTATTCCAGCCATCGACCAGTGGCCTCTCTTACTCCAATTCCCTGAACTCCTACTATTATCCATATCTCAAGCTCTCACCTTTCCGTCCTTTCTTCTCTTCCCTCTCTTACCTAATAACTGGAATCTTGAAAAGCATAATATCCTCAAAATCAATGTTACTCAAGCAATTGAAAATGGTTGCCCCTCTCACTTCAATACCAGAACTCCTGTTATTTGTATTCTGTCACATTTTATATCATTACTCAATGCTACAAGTCTTCCATATTCCAGCTCCTCCCCAACATCCTGTTCGTTTAGTCTACTGTGAGTCTTCCATATTCCAGCTCCTCCTCAACATCCTGTTTGTTTTAGTATACCGTGTTTTCACTATGCTTCAGATTAATTAATGCCTCATGTTTTGCTTTATTTTCCTTGCTTGTTTGTGTTTCTAGTTCATACATAGAAACAAGGGAAAGAGCTATATGCACTAATGAGTTAAAAGTAACAGGATAGTGACGACCGTAGCTCTGGTTCCAAGAGTTCCGAGGTAGATAATGATTCTAGTGCTGAGCAGAAGTCATCAACTTCCATTCAAACCACATTGCTCCCTGATGATGATGGTAAAAGAAGTGAGAAGATCACAGATCGAAGTAAGAGCGCTAATGTTTATGGTCAACTTTTAGAAGATGAATCTGTGGAAACAACTTTGGAGAGTAAGCAAACTAGTCGTAATGCACCAGAATGCATTCAGAAATCTGCAACAATAGCAAATGGAACTGCCGAAAGCATCAAGCGTCCAACTGTTTGGGGTCGTACCTCTGTATGTATATGCTCATGCATTCTTTATATGTGGTTAAGTTTCCTATTTTGTTCAGTTCTTTCAAATTTTGCATCTTCCTACTTTGTCTCTCTCGTGCAATTAGAGCACAATGTGTTTTTTGAGTTCCTTTCATTTACTGATTGTATACAAGCAATATAATTCCACTTGTAATTTCTGGTTTACCACAATTTTTGGCATGAGTTCAGGCAAGGAAGGACCTCTCCATGGAATCAATGGATTTTCCTATTGACGAGGAGTAAGTATTTAAACATCCTTTGCACAAAAATGTAATTCCTTTTGTATGTTTTAATTTTTGCAATTCTAGTGTGATGTACTGCAGGCAGTTATTATTCATTTATTCTTAACGTTCACTGCAGAAAGATGCTATTTCTTTCATTTCTAAAATGCGTAGGGATATATGAGTGCATGTCTATGTTATGTGTGTGTTGGGGTGGGTACCTATATGTGTGTGAGTGAGAGATGGGAGGCTGACATTTAAAAAAGCCTGTTATGACATATTCAGTTAGACGCCTAGGAAGGTAAGATTAGTGCCCAAGATAAATTGAATCTGGTTTGTGCTGTTTAAGGAGCAAAGTTCAAGATATATGTCAACATATTGGAATTTACCAACAAACACAGGGAAACTAGTAATTAGGCTCCACTTATTCGTTTATACCATCTGGAGAAATTTTATGTGTGGATCTGATAATTTCTTTTAACAATGAAGTGACGCAAAGTCTAGTTGATTACCTTTTTCCTTTAAAATTGATCTTAGATTTTTTATTTCCCATAATACTACTTTTTCTGTCAATTATTTTCAATTCATACAGTGGAGAATTTTGAATGTTTAGTTATAAGGTTAAAAAATTCCCGTTAAGGTTAAAAAAATTCCCGTTATTAAAGCCAACTCATCCTTCTTTATTCTTGTTTCATGTCATTGCACAGTTGTACTGCCTCGTATTTTTCCTTGTTGCTTTTGATCCAATATGGGATGTTCTTTTTAGTATCATTATGTATTGATAATAAGCTCTCGCTATGCTAATGATCTGACCTAACACATATGTAGAGCTGAACTTGAGCAGCTGGAAGCAGCTAAACTTGAGCTGCAAAACAAAATTTCTGAAGCGGTTAGAAATTAAAAAACGCATCTTCTTTCTGATCTATGTAACAAATTCCGTTCTCTTTTGGAGCATTTCTATAACAATTTATTCTATTTTTCTTTGTAGGTTAAAGGTAATGCAGCCCTCCAAGCCAACTTGGAACAGCGAAGAAAGGCCTTTGATCAGCGGCGCTTAGCTCTCGAACAAGAGGTATGTTCAACACTCAAAAACAGTACTTTCATTTGATTCTTTTTATCATACTTTGGCATTTAGATGTATGAGAGGATTGATGCATCGCAAGATTGTGGTAACTGTAGCAAGATTGTTGCAGTTCTATCTTTAAGTTGTTGAAAAGAAACATGATTGATGTTCTTATGCCATTGACATCCCTCATTAAATTAGTAGTTTCATGTTCGATTGCTAGATTTTTCTACTTCTCTTTGGGTCTGCATTAGTGAACGGAAAATAGGCTACAGATTCCAAGTCTGTAGTCTTAGGGCAATTTCAGCGCCAATTGGATGTATTGGGAACCTTTATTGGTCCAATAACATTACAAGAATATCTGGTTGAGTTTACGTGAGAACTCAAAGTCAATAAATAATTATTGCTATTATCTGCTTTTGGTTTTCGTCCCTAGCATTGCTGTTGATAGCATGTAAATTTCTGTTTTCTGAATTCCATATTGGACTATTTTGTCATTTCAATCGGTAAATCAAGTATAGATATTTGCCTTTAAGTTTTCTAGCTTAAAAGGGGCCAGTCTTTTGTTCTTAAATAGTAAGCGACAGGAAGACATGTCTCCTTGACTGGATTTTTTTGGCTCTTATGTACAGGTCGCAAGACTGCAGGAACAACTGCAGGAGGAGAGGGATAAGAGGAAAGCTCTTGAAGCTGCACTTAGCGCAACTGAGAAGCCCTTATTTGTTCCATCCACAATTGATGAAAAAGTTAGTTCATCTCTGTTCTAGTATATGTAATCATTGCGATGGCATATCAAGATGTTAACTTGTGGCACAGACGAAGGCAGATATTGAAGAAGTAAATCAAACAGAGGCAGATATCACAAAGTTAAAGGAGCAGGTTGATGATCTGAATCTGCAGCTCAATCAACAGCGTAGATCAAGCAATTGCTCTGTGCCTGATTCCAGAAATCAGCCCGTAAACACAACAAACAAACAAACAAAAGTGTAAGCCCTTTACTAGTTTTTATTCCATGTCTGATTTTGTTTTTCTCTGTACTTTTGGTGTCAGTTTGTCTTCTTCTGTTCACAACCCCCCAAAACGACTATTGTATCTAAAATTTGAATTGTTATGGTTAATGTGCTATGTTTGCAGGAAAGATAAGCAGAGGGATGTTGAAGGAAAGTCTGGATGCAAGGTAAACCTAATCTGGCACTTCCATTATATTTTTAGTGAACTATTGCAATACTTACTGTTGATTTTCTAGGATAAAAATCCCAAGTTTTTCCCCTGCCTAATCACAATTCCTGACAGATCACCATGCATGAGCTGTTCTAATCCTGTTCATACTTTCATATACTTCACGGTTTACCGAATAACTGAATAAGCTTGCTTTTTCTGGAATTGCTTGATTATCTTAGGCAATAAATACAATGACAATTTCCATGTATTAATTAATTATTGGATAATCTGTTTGCATGTATAATCTACCATGTATTCAATTATGACATTTAGTTTGTCTACTAAATATGTTGCGTAGGAATAGTACATTAGGAATGGACGACTGCAAATTAGATGAACTTGTGCTTGAGGTAGCTTCAAGGAATGCCTTTCAATAAGACTTCGATATTTTTATGCACGTCGTTTCTAGCTCACCTCATCAGTTTCCATATGATTGCCATGAAATCAGTGAAAATTTGGTGGATTTTAAGAAATGGACTATTACTTTGTGAGCTCATTCGCCTATTTTACCATTTAGTTCTAATACTCTTCAACTTTTGAATTTGAATAACGGAGTGTAACGCTCACAAGAAAATTTTACCATCTTCTGCCATAATCATTGGTAGTTCTATTTCTTCCATTTTTCATTTGTTAGCTAAGTCTATGTTCTCATTCTTTAAGAAAAATTAAAATTTCTGTTAGACTTAACTGCATAAAAAAAAAACTGTTAGAAAAGAGATTCAGGGAAAGCTGGATCAAGTTAGCAGCCTTTATGAATGTAGATTCTCCTTGATGAACAATTCATGGCAGGATAATTCCATAGATGGAGCTGAAAGTAAGAACAAGCATGAATCATCCTTAAGCAACAAGCATCCTCCTCACAATCAGCAGCAGGGTCAGAATCGTAGAAGCAACAGTTCCAAGTCTGCGTCGACCCATTCCAAGAAATCCAGTGCAAAGAACGAGGTGAGGAGTAGGTTTTGTAGTTATTTGGGTGAAATAGCCACTCTGAAAATGATATTATTTCTAGTTCATGCAAAATGGACTCCCATTCTTCTGGCTGGGCTTGATATTGGATATCCTTCGTTTCGCGTCGTTAATAATAGAATCGTTGCCTGTTATAAGCTTCTGTTTCAAAGCACAAGTATGTGCGTATTTGTAGTTATACATGTGGGCTAACCACTGCAACTTTGCCAATGACAGGGAGTGAATTCTACTTCTTCTGCATTAACAAAGTTGACAACCAGACTCAATTTTTTGAAGGAGAGACGCAACCAGATTGCAAATGAACTCCACAATCTGGACAAAACCCGTGCGTCAACTCAAGCAGTCTTGAACCAAGAAAGAGGAAGAGCATCGGAGGATTCTCAATCAGCCCAGAACCCAGAAAAAGGGTTTGAAACTGAAGAGCAATCACTTCCTAATTCTGACAAGTCCAAGAAACCAGACAATCAAACACTCAAAAACCGAGATGATTCAGAGGGTCGTGATCCTAGAATTCTTGAGAGAGGAAAATCTGAAGGCCATGTATCTTACGTTGCAGGATCAGGAGACCATCCAGAAGCGACCTCAAGAATCAACACCAGATGATTAATCATATTGTTTGTGCATATGCAAGATTGTTGTGCTGGCTAATTTGTTTGTGAATATCAAAACGTTCGATCGGTGCTTATTCCAGTAGCAGATGATCATACCTGTGGTACTACTCCCCACGAGCCCATCATGTACATATCAATTATCTCCTTCACGTTCATTCAAGCAAGTGATTTCTAATTTAGCAGTGAGTTCCTTTCTTTCTTCTTTCTCTTCTTTCCTTTTTTGGGTTTAAAGACAATGGGTAAACGCAAATTTTGGTGTGATCGAAGTTGCTTAAGGTCAAAGCTTCCACTTGCCTTTTCTTGGGTCCAAGTCAAATTGTATTTCTGGGTCAAGTGATTCTTAATTAGATGATTTTAAATCTCTGGTATTTTATACTTTGATTCCAGTTTTATTGGACGTGTTGATCTAATCACATTCCTCGAGTTCATAGCATCCCTCATATAAACTTCATAAAAAGACCAAATCGCAATTTAATACTTAAAAAAAAAAAATAAAGTGAATGATATTTTAAAAATATTAAAATATAAAATAATATTATACATCCGACAAAATTTAAAACCGATTATTAAATAAATAGTATAATTTGACTGTTATAAGCCCTAATAGGCACAAGAACAATTCGGTACAATGATCTTTTAGATCGTAGAGAGAATAACTCAGGTATAATACTAATTCTTCGTCGTCATCAATCAAAACTGAAAATCCTTAAGCAACTTCCTAACTTGCTCAAGCGTCACGAACAGAACCACAGTGAAAGGACCCTGCCTCGATACAGTTGGTATAAAACCTTTGTAAAGAGCCATAAGCCCTTCAGCTCTTACTGTCTTCAACGCACAGTCAATAGCTCCTTTGTACGGCGGAGCATTCCCAGGCTCCACCTTCATATTCATCACTCTCGTCTTTATCACATCCACGGGGTTCGACGCTACCGCCGCCACAAACCCCGCCGCGAAGCTCGCGGTCACGTGGGTCCCAAGCCCATTACTCATAACCCCATTGTCCAAAATCGCCTCCTTCATCTGGTCATATGACGCTAGCTGTGACGCCGTTACTAT
Organism: Erythroxylum echinodendron; assembly: GCA_027575705.1. Classification (NCBI taxonomy): domain Eukaryota; kingdom Viridiplantae; phylum Streptophyta; class Magnoliopsida; order Malpighiales; family Erythroxylaceae; genus Erythroxylum; species Erythroxylum echinodendron. Next base: position 2,323 of record JANZXR010028320.1, on the reverse strand, counting down.
CATCGCGCGGTTCACCGTCAACGAGGACCCACGCCACAGGCTAGTCACACCTTCTTGTTTAGACATTCTTGATATGGCGTCGATAACGCCTTTATAGTTCCGGCGCTGAGCGGGCGGCAGCCTGCCGTCGCCTTGCATTCTTACCATCGCCACGTCGGCGGGGTTCCCGACCGCCGCACCGATCCCTCCGGCTATTAACCCCGCGGCAATTTTCCTGGTTAAGGGCATGGTGTTAGTCTCCTTATTCGTCCACTTTTGTTTGAGCACATCGTAGAGCCCCATGCGAGTGGTTGAGTAAAGTGTTTGCCGGAGTACGGTGGCGGAGACGCCAGAGAACAATGCCGCTACTCCTTCGCTCTGAACAATCCTCATGCCCACGGAGATGGGTCCGACACGGGCAGGAGGCGGGTGGTGGAGTACGGCGGCGGAAGACGAGTTATAGGCAAAAGCTGGCCGGAGATTATGAATCTGTTGGGCATTCGGCAAGTTTTCACCTTGAAGCTGCATACGAACCTTAATTAGGTCCAGAGGGTGTGTAGAGCAGCCAGCAATCACGGAAGCGATTCCTCCTTCGACAAAACCCTTAACTCCCATGATTAGGACTCTTCTCAGAACTTTCAGCGTACAAAAATAATGTCAGTAAGATCGGAAACAGGAAAAAGAAATTAACCCAATTAGGAGAAAGGTCGCTAGAGACCAAAAGATGGGAGTGTAAGCTAAAAGCTATGGAGGAAGAGTGAGGGACGCAGGGTCTTTTGAGTCATATGCTAGTAAGATACAACTATGAAGACCAGGAATGTTGTGTTGGGAAGAGAAAGGAAAGGTTTAGCGAGTATATATACAGAGCGTAAAGGAAAGAAAGAAGAAACACCTAAACGGTGCTCCAGGCGAGGAAAAAGCGCGTTGGTGTGGGAACCATGTTTGAAATTCTCGTTCTGATTCGGTCGTCTTTACTCTTCATGTTTGGACTTTGGAATAGGGAAGTACCGGTTTTTTTTCCCTTTTTTTTAATTTTTAATTTAAAATTTAATTAAAATTATTAAATAAAAATTAATTGATTTATTTTAGTTTATAAAATTTTATTAATTTATTAAAATTGACTAATTAAATAATAAATTAATCAATTTTTAATAATAAAAACTATTAACGTAAATTTAACTAAAAAATAAAAAATTGAATTAAAAAATTGAATGCTTTTAAATTTTTTTATTAAATCTATTAGGCTGATTAAGCTTTTAATCACACGAAAAAAAACTAAAATTAAAACTTGAAATCTCTCATATGACTCTTAATAATCCTTTTTTTTATAGACCCATTTACTTTAACAAATCTAAAACCACAAAAATCTTTTTTTTTTAAATGAAAAAAGTAAAAAAAAAAACGGTTCTTGGTGGCATCACTTATGGCTTGATTATGTTCTCCGGTCGAATCAAACAATTGTGAGAAAATGGATTGCTTATTGCTATAAGATAATGTTGAGATGTATTTAGGCAGAGAATTTGGTTTAGGATTAGACACTAACCAAACCATCTATCTAATTAATCGGTCGGTAATGCTTAATTAAGACTCCTACTCTTCCAGAAGAAGACTCGGTCTAGTCCATTTCTTTCTTGAAGCTGCGTATTTCCATCATACGTAGTCTTCGTGTGAAAACAAAAATGGCAAAAACTACATGTTAGGGAATTCCTTGTGTAGAAATGGTCATAATTAATCCAACTGGACTGACTTCATCGATTCAAATTTGTCTCCTTGTCCGCATATTAAAATTCTCAACCAGAGACATAGACCAACCACAAGACAAGTTCAATTCACCGTGTGAAAAACTGAAACGGCTTGCTCTGGGCGATGACTGTGTCTCAGCTTTGTTAATTTTTAAAAAATAAAAGTGTAAAATAATATTTTTTATAATTAAATTTAGAATTGATTTATCCAAATTTAAACTTACTTGAAGCTTATAGAATAGTTAAATTCAAATTGATTTATTAAAAACACTTAAATTTAGACCAATAAGTCTCCTATTGTCATCCAACCTTTGATTATGAACATTCAAGTCATTGTTATTAACCAGTTTTTTTTGGGGAGAAATTAAAAGTTTTACATTTTATCTACTGAATCTTATTATTATAGAAGTGTTTTTACATTAATAAAATCTTATAAAAGTAAAATTGGTCCTTAGAAGTAATTTAGGTAAAGAAGAAAACCATTCTAGTATTTTAAATTATTATTATATTATAAGTTTAAATTCAAATTTTTGTTATGATGTTTTAAGTGTTGTTGAAATATAAGTGAGAGTTTGTCCTACATAGAAAGAACATATGCTCTT
>JANZXR010028309.1:0-14693 GCA_027575705.1 Erythroxylum echinodendron | reverse complement strand
ATAACAACATATAATTATAATATAATAAAGTTATTAATTTTATTGAATATCAAATTACAAAATATTTATATCTTTTTATTTAAACGTCATTTGGTAGTATCTCCATTATCATAGGAGCTCTCTCCCTACTCACTCTATCAATATATAATGTGTGGTTCAAAGGTTGAAACCATTTAAGAAAAGTCCATAACAACGAACTTCCATTGTTTATGTCACAATATTTCATTTGAATAAAACTATAAGTCATTAAATGAAAGCGTAACATCACTAAGTTCTTAATATGTTAAGTAATATTTTAAATCAGGCTTAGATTGAAGGATGTTACATACATTTGCGTATCATTAATAAGAAAATACATTTTAAAATTAAAATCTTGAGATATATTTATTGGTATGATTAATTAGGAATTCAATTGATTAGAAATTTGTATGAAAAGTCATTAAGTTAATAATTATAATTAAGAATTTGAATTCAATTAATTATGAAATTTAAATTTACTTAAATAATTTATTAATTATTATAAAAAAGATAAGATAAAACCAAATTCATTAACAATAGAAAATTTTGATATACACGAATGATTATCTAATCATTTTACAAAAAATGATACAATTTGCAAAATTAAGATAATATCATGCTAGATAGACTGGAGAGTGGAGACTAAGAAAACATCATGTAATTGACTAATTGTACTTATTGGTAAGATCATCAACAGTTTGAATCCTCATTTGTATGTACAAACATTATATTTAGTAATACAATATTAAAATAAAAAGAATATTTAGTAATGTAATATCAAATAAAAAGAAAATTAAAAATACATTCATCTTCATATATTTTATCAAAATAACATTCAATTGGTCGATTAATTTCACTAGTCCCCTCCGCATTAATACCTGTGGCTGTAGAAAAATAAAAAATGCAATATTAGGTAAGATAATATAAAGATAGATAAAATAAATATGTTAAAAAGAAAACAATTTACGATCAATATCTTCATTATTTAACCAACTTTGAGCACACATAAGAGCTTCCAGAATGCGATAATGAAGTCGACCACAATGAGGAATAATGACCCGACTACTAGTACTAAATGCAGACTCTAAAGCAATGGTGGATGCTGAAATAGCTAACAAGTCCCATGCAATATTTTGCAAGATCGGATAATTCTATGCAGACGTCTTCCACCGTGACAATATATCGAATGACTCATCTTCAGTTTTAGGAACACAATTTGTGAAAAATATTTATCTAACTCCATCGTATTAAAAGAAAACGTATTGAAAGAAATCCTAGCCCTTTTTTCTTTCAAAAAAATTTGAAAGAGAATCTATCAATAATGGGTCAAAAGAAAAAGTCAAATTTGAAAATGAAGTCTGAGTTAAACTGTCTACAATCCGATTATAAGTTTATTGCATTATGACTTCATAATCATGAAACAATTGATAATATAATTGTTTTAGGGTATGTAGACGCTCTTAAGCTTCACCACTGTACAATGCATTATAAATATATTCAACCTCGTCCATCTTGTATCTCGGGTCCAACACATATAATACTGTAACAATATCTCCATCCTTAGACTAATAAGAATTAAACTTCTGTGTCATTCGCTCTGTCATAGTCCAAATCACTACATCAGAGTTCAACATCCACAATGATAAAAGGATGTTTTATATTGGACATAGTGCTAAAGATACAATGTGAAGTTGGACATTTTGTTCCTAAGAATAATTCAGTCTAGTTGTTGAATAATTACAACTTCATACAAAGTTCTTTGGCCAAGTCTCATTGATCCTCTGATGGTATATAGGTATACTGAGAATCCCTTTTAGCTAATCTAATAAATAGCTGAGCATATGGGATTGTCGACTCCAACATCTTAAAGTTTAAGTTCTATCTGGTAGGACAATCCAAAACCAACTTCTTTGAATTTGGAATGCATAAAATTTATGTACCATCTTCAAAAGTTTCAACTGTTTTAGGAGTTACACTCCAATATAAAACACTATTCTGAATACACTCTATTTCTTCCTTTATTGTCTCCAACTCATCATTCACAAGCAAGTTAAGAATATGCGCAAAACAACGCATATGAAATAACTTACCTCCAACCAATAAACTCCCAACCCGCATCTTACCCTTTAACTTATGAATCATAGCATCATTTGTGCTACAATTATGACTGTGATGGAGAATGCATTGTTTTCGATGTTCAAATCCATCAAGCAGTCTTTCACAAGTTTATTGCATAACTTCCAATCATTATCAATATAATGTGATGTCACCACCATGTAACCCTTCTTTTGGTTATCGGTGTCTACATATATGTTGTTATGACAATTTGTCCTTTAACACTCGACAATGCTCTTAATGTTTCTCTCTTCTTGTCTTTATAAATTTTAAAAATATCATTCCTCAATGTATTCCAACTTAGAACCTTGAAAGTCGATTGTTTTCAACCATAGACAATGGTTGTTCATCTCCAATAATCATATTAGCCATCAAAATTCTTGGTCTATAGTTGTCAAAAGTTAGTACGGTCATTTCATTCTTTCCTTTCATAAGATTGGGAGGCAAAAATGTTTGTCAAACCATCTTCCTTCTACTCCATGATTCCATATGTTTTTTTAAATGAGACATTCCACCTTTCGAACCAGTTGAATACAACTTTTGATAATAATTACACCCTGATTTTTCAATTTCGTCGGTCGATATAGTCTTCTTAAAGTGATTCCAAACTTCACTTTTATGTTGACTAACTTGAATTCTAATTGAACTTCTATCTTCACTTGGTGTTGGAATAGAAGTTTCCATTTTTACCTCCAATACTGGATTAGAAATCTCAATTGAAGGAAAATGTTCATCTATTTGTAAAAAAACATATAAATACTTGAGGTTAGAAAGAAAAATGTATTAGGAAATGACACATTCTTTTTCAATTTCAGTCTGATACACAAAGTTATGGATGATGATATTAACTACTTTATTGTAGTATAATTTTTGTAATATTTCAATTTCAGTCTAATACATAAGTGTATTAAAAATATTGTAGTTAATATATCTTTACAACCACTTCTATTTCCATTTTCCAAAGGTAAATTAAGGCAATATCATGCACTCAACATATCAACCTAGAACATATAGCTTGCTTTAGTATTTCATTAATATCCCATTATAAATGTTAATACTCCATTTAAGACTAAGATTCCAGGTAAGGGATAAAATAAACATTTATTAACATAAATTCAAAACAAGAATAGTTGTGTGAAGTGAAAATCCTCAAAAGTAAAAGTTAAGCACATGCACTATATGATGTAGAACAAATACAAATTAGAAATTAGAAATTCAAATGAAGCTAAACGAGTAGGACAAGAAAGAAACTAAAAGAAAACAAAGTAGAACATAACAAATAAGAGAACAATCAAGAATATTTCAATTATTATTATACCTTTATAATAATTGAAATATCATAGTTTCACTAGAATTATTGAGGACTAAACAGTGTTTGATTGGGTTTTATATATGTGGTAAACATGTTTTGAAAAATTCTATGCCAATACATGTTTTCTTGAGATTCTAATGAATTTTCATTTTTAGGGCTTGATATCTTTAGTCTGAAGCAAATATAAGAAATGTGACTCTAGTATGAGACTATGATTTACATGTAATGTGATGGTTAAAAATTTTGAGTTAGTGGTTGTGGCTGAAATTGATATCACAACTTTGTGAGAGACTTTACTTCTCTAATAGCTTTCCACTTACTTGAAAGTAGAAAGAGAAGCTTCATCTAGCTAGAGAAGCCTTGTTGATGATATTGCGGTTATAAGGCAAATATACCTTACTGATGATTATGTTTTCTTTATGATTTAATTTTTGTAAAAAAACAAAAAAAGATATGCTTTTTTTTCTTCAAATAATGTGATGAATTCAATTATTATTATTTAACAGCATTAAACAAGTAAGAAGAATAAAAAATATCAAGAACCAAAACCAATTGGACTTGGTACTTGGTAGTCCTATCCTTTTCCCACATTTAACCACTAAAAGACAAATAGCATTTCATTATTCTTATATAACCAACCTCATATTCTTATTATGCTTGAAAATTACTGGAAGAATGTCAATACAACGCAAAAGTCACTAAAAGCAAAACAGAGAGTACAAATGCCTAAAACAAGATTTTCCCTAGTTAAAACATCCAAACAAAACCCAAAATGTGCAACTAAAATAATTACAAGTACGAAAGTACCCTTGTTATTCACAATAAATCTTAATGATCTCTATGGCATTTCATCAAACACATTACAGGCATTATCCTATCATGTCTCAAAACAACCAATTAAACCAAATTGATGAAGAGAGAATGAGAGATTACCTTATTAATTACGTTTGATCATTCACCGAATCACTGCAGGTTGTTTCAACGTTGGCGACTGCATCGAGTCACGACAGATGGTATGAGAAGAAGAAGAACCGAGGAAGAGCGTGAAACGAAGAATGAGAATAGAGAAGTGAAAGCAACTAGGGGGATGAAGGGAGATAGATGGAGGTAGGACCGCGGAAGGGGACTGTTGTACTAAGTGAGTGGCAACTATGCAAGAGCAAGACTGCAAGGGGATGGGGTCGATGCCGCTAGCTCGTTTAATCATAGGCAAAAAAAATTCATTTTGTCTAGAGAAAAAATATTTGATACATAAACAAAACGACGTCGCTTTGTTTGGATCACTATGCAAGCCACGGGCTGGGCTGCTCAACTCGAACCACTACTTGACCCGTCCACCTTGACCCATGACTCGACCCCAATTTTCATGGGCCATTCCCAGTTGGCCCGTGGCGCAGCCTGTGGGTTAGATTAACTGGGCTAAACTCGTTGACCCCGAGCTAGGCCAGGCTAATCTTGACATCCTTAGGAATAAGTCAAAATGAAAATAGTATTAAGTTAAAATCACTATGTATGTCAGGAGAAAGTGAGTGATGCAAATTGTGAGCATAGATTGTTGCGCGAATCCAGTTAACAATTTTGTCAACTAGCTGATACTTGTGCAATTTTATAATGGTAAATCTACTGCTATTTCTCTCCTTCTAAATGGTGTAGACGGTGCTGGTGAAAGCTACTTTATAGAGTATAGCATTTAACAACCCCTGCATACAGCTACAAATAACCCAGTTCAAAGTATTTTTCCAATCATATGTATAGTTATTTCCTAAAAGCATATGTAAGATCCTACTCTATATTGCTTTTAAGAATGTAGAAAGGAGAAAAGATGGTCACGATCTTCCACTTCCATTTTACAAACTACACATATGGTATCAACATTTTCTTTCCATTGACTCAGAGTCTTACAGTTGTTTTTAATAGTGAGCTATATGATTATGGAGGCTTTAAGATTCAAAGAGTGTTTCCAAAGAAGATTGTACCAAGGGACCTCATTTCAATAGGATGAGAAGAGCAAATGACAAGACTTATTAGTAAACTTACCACTTAAGTGAAGAGCCCAAGTGATAACATCTTCATTCCACACATCTTAAAGTTGAGGGAAAAGATTCATTAGAGAGCCAATTCCTCTTAAATTCCCACTCCATGTACCATTTCTGATCAAGTTGGAAACTTTAAGATTCAAAGGAATTCTATTGCTCAAATGTAGGACCTCCAAACTATGGATAAATGGGCTAGAATCAAGCCAATTATCAAACCAAAGCTAAGTTTTTTCACCATTGCCAATCTTATGTTTAATACAAGGATAAATAAAGGCTCTCAATCCCATTATCTAAGTAAAAAGAGAACTCCCTCATACAATTAGCCTGCCAGAAATTGGACTTTTTGAGGTAATATTCATGGATCCATTTAATCCAAAGTGCTTGTTGATCAGTGTAAAGCCTCTAAATTCTCTTGTACACTAGAATCTTCAACATGGTAGTAATAGAAATAATTCTAAGTCCTCTAAACTTCTTGGGGATAGTAGCCTCACTCCATTTAATCTTTGCCTTTTTAGCATTCTCTTGTCTGCTTGACCATAGGAATGCTTTCATAATTCTGTCTATCTCTTTTGTAACCTTCGTAGGTACTGCAATATAAATAGTCCAGTGTAAATGTATGTTGTTTAAGAACAAAATAATAAGAGTAAGTCTAGCAACATAAGAGAGAAATCGATTTTGCTAAGCATGGATTATATATTTAATCCTTTCTATGAGAGGCAGACAATCATGATATTTCAGCTTAAAAGAGGTGATTGGTACCCCTAAGTAGCAAAAAGGAGTTGAATGAACGTTTAAGCTAGCTACTTTTCTTACTTCATCAATATTACTGACATTGGCAGATATGTAGAGGCTACTCTTCTTAGAGTTGAGTTTTAGACTAGACCATTTCTTAAATACATTTAAAACATTCATCAAGATTGTGATGGAATAAGGATCATCCCCATATATAAGCATGAGATCATCTACATACATTAAACAAACTGCACTTATAATGAAACTGGAATCTTCGATTGCATAAGATCAAATTACTTATTAGTTTTGATAAGCCTTCCATTACAAGAGTAAATAGATAGGGAGATAGGGGATCTCCCTATCGACCGTCTTATCAGTTTTGAAAGGCTTAGTTAGGATATCCTCTACAAGCACAATCAAAGAGGGGGTTTGAATTCAAGTCATTATCCAAGCAACAAATCGTGGAGGTAACTGCAAAGCTTCAAGGGATATCTGTATAAGCCTCCAACTAACCTTATCAAAAGCTTTAAAGAAGTCAATTTTGAGTAGACAGCTTCTGAGATTTTTTACTTGAGCTATAGTCCTTCAACAATTCTTGTAGGAGAAGTATATTATCACCTATATTTCTATTAGGAATGAAGGTCCCTTATTCAGAATTAATGATTCCTGAAGTAGCCACTTTAAGCCTTTCCGGTAGAAGTTTGGAGATTACTTTATGAACTATGTTGCAATAGGAAATAGGTATAAAGTCATTAATCCTTTGAGGGGATTGCTTTTTGGTACCAAGTAAATGTAAGTATGATTAATTTCTTGAAGCATTTTGGAGGAGGAAAAGAATTCTAAGACTAGCTCAGTGAAGAGCTTGCCTGTGATATAGCAAGATTTCTGAAAAAAGAGAACAATAAACCCATTAGGCCCAGGTAAAAGGATGAAGGCTAAATAATACCCTTTTGATGTCATGCTTAGTAAATGAAGAGACCATGTAGTCCTTGATAGCTTAATCAATAGTACATTCAAAGAACCATAATGCATTAGGACTTAGCTCAATTGTATTAATAGTGCCGATAAGCTGCATAAAGTAGGATCTTGCAAGCTATATAGATCATATATTCATTCCCATCCTTACCTTGAAGTGTTGATATTTTATTGACGTTCCTCCTAGCAAATAAGGAAGAGTGGAAGAATTTCATGTTGGAGCCCCCTTATTTTAACCAATGAATCCTAGACTTTTGTTTGAGGATGGAGTAATAAAGACTAAGGGCATTTTGAAACTCTTACAATCTTTGGAACTCTTGTAGTCTTTGTATCTTTGTATATCATAGCAGTTTTTTTGTATCTTTGAGATTGTTTAAACTTTGATTTCTCCTATGCATAAAACTTTTTATAGCAGCTTTCACCATTCTTAATTTCTGTATCAGCTGATAGGATTTAAAACCCTCGACCTCATAATTCTAACATCTGTAGACTAATTCTGAGAAACCCTCCATCTCTATAATAACATTAAAGAACCAAAAAGGAACTCCTACTATGCTTCTTTCAACAGTTCTTTGCTCCAGTATATAAGCATAATTGATAAAAAAAATTTCACCAAAGTGCACAAAAGAGATGGGAAAGTGGGATAGCCAAATTGGGTTAACAAGATACTGGTCTAATTTTTTCCTTATAAGAATACTATCTTGTTGATTATTAGTTCAGGTAAGCAATCTACCTGTAAATTAAAATCAATCAAGTCCATGCTTGACAAGAAGCTATAGAGTTCTCTTGTTGATCCTATATTGAACCTTTGTCCTCCTTCAACTTCATATGAGTTTAATAAGCAATTGAAATCCCCAGCAATAAGCCAAAGGTGCTGTATATTTTGTTGCAACTGGTATAGGTCCATCCATGGTTTACTTCTTTAGAAGCCAAAATTAGAATCATAGACTAAAAATAGGTCAAAAACAATTATCATACCTCAGTATTGACATTACAAATGGATGTACTGATAAGTCTCCAATAATATCCGTGTTGTAAAGACATATAATATGATCGTTGTAGTTTGCATTATGATTTGAAATAAGCTCCCACTCTGCTCTAAGAAACCTAGCACCCAATAGACAAAGAAGATCTTTAATTTTAGTTTCAAGAAGTCCAATAATGCAAGGCTTTTTTTCTCTGACCATATCTTTCACAAGGAACTTTTTAAATGGGAAATTTATCCCTCTAGAATTCTAGACTAAGATTGTCATGGTTGGGGGAGTCTCCTTTATTTTTTGCTTTCTTCTTCCACACAGATTTTCTCTTATGATTGTTGTTCTGCACTTGAACTACCTCATTGGCCAGTTGATTTATAGGTTCGGTTTTAGAGGCAACATCCTCAGCTCCATCAATTGCAGTTGCACACTGTTCTATTTTGGTTCCAACATCTATTGATAACTCAACCCTAGCAGTTGCTAACTATAGATCAGGGAGTGTAGTTTGGTCCTCTGCTCTTTCAAATATTGGGTTAGTTAATGTAATATCTAGAGAAGGAAGTGTATGCTCTGCAATTTGCTCAGGAATTCCAACTGCATTATGAACTATTTTATCACCTACTTAGAGCACCAAATTTATGTTACAACTAATGGTGGTTACTGCCATTTCTCTGGTCTTAAAATCAGGAGAATTTTCAATGAAGTGATTACTAACAACAAGAGACTGACAAGTAATATTATTTCTCTTGTCACTTTCAACAACTGAAAGAGGAATGTCTTCTACTCTCACCAAAGATTGTGAATTATGAAAATTAACCGGAGTTATATTCCCTTCATCACCTAGTTCAACAACATGAGTAGCAACTTGCTCACATGACCCATTTCCTTACACAATAGCCATCAACTCCTCATGCCAAGCAGTTTTAAAGTTCTACCAATAAGGACTTTTTTTAATGTAGTAATTAACTTTCAAAGGTAGGAGACATGTATAATAGATTTTTCTAATTCACCAGTCTCACTCAATCTAAAGATAGGCAATGTATCAGATAATGTAGAAGATCTGAGGATTTCAATACATACCTTAGCGTAACAGGTCCTTTCTATGGTTGTTATCGCAAAATCCATACTGAGAGACTTTCCCAAGGATCTCGCCAAAAAACTAATCCCCTCAATTATCCATAATTCCATCGGGAGATTGTGGAATGGAATCGCTATGATTGTGCCCTACCTAACTCCATGTTAGGCCTCCACTTTTGCAAGAACATTGGTTCATCACCACTGTGCCGAGGACCTATTTCCACTAGTTCATCTAGATTGGAGGCAACAAAGAACTTTAAAATGTATCATCTTCCATTAACATTTGCTTCTCTAGACCCTGTATACTCTAACATGACTTTACCCATGCATTGACAACTGGAAACGCAGGATGTTTAGACTAAAAGAAACCAATGAGAGCTGTAGACCAAGCCTTCACATCAATTTGAAGGAGCTCCAACGGGGGAGTGATGACACTATCTTGAATTACATTCATATAATAATTCAAAGCCCCTTTGTGATGAATCTTTAAAAAAATCTTTCTCCAGTCGCCCACTGGATGAGGCTCTATCAAAGGTCCTCCTCCATTTAAGTGTAGCTCTATGTTATTACCGCCAGCCTTGACTGAGAGGGATTCTCGGGAAAGAGGGGGGAAGTCCTTATGGTATGTTTGGTTCAATGGAATAGAAATTCTATTCCTACCATATTCCTAACGTTTATGTATTGTTGCGTTCGATTAGAAAAAGAGTAGTAGAATAATCATTCTGAGGATTTATTATTCCCAAACCATAGGGAATAGCTAAAGAACATCATACCTTATCCTTAACTATTTTGGGAATAATCTTTTTGGCGTTCTCGGATCGAAATATCCTAGTCAGACCCTCGCTCTCATCTTCACACCCCTGGCTCTCGTATCCGTCTCTCTTCTCCTCCTCACTCTTGTCTTTACAATCTCATCTTCAAGCTCTTGTCTCTCTCACTCTTCACGGTCTTCTCTAACATTTCTCTGCTAGTTTCACAAATTAGGCATGTTTCCTGTAAACCTAACTTCGCTGCTAATTTGTTAATTTTTTTGCTATTAACATGGTTGTTTGGCTTACCTCATCAGCCAAATAGCTTTTGTAATGCTTATTTGGCCTTCTTGTCTCTTCCATTGAACTTGATTTTCGTTTGGAATTTATCTTTCTTATATCTGTGCGAGTCATTGCTGAAGATCATGTTGAAGATGCGTTATCTGTGTGGTATTAACATGGATTGTAGGGTGTCTACATTATCTAGGTTATGTAGAAAAGGAAACCATTGGTATTTGAAATTAGTTTTGAATGAATTTAGCCATTGACAAATTTGTTCCTTCTCTTATCAATCCATCTCTTCTCTGTGCATGGGGTGCATGTCAGATCACCAAAAGACAAGGTAGGTGGTTTCTTAGATCCAAGCTCCAATCTTTTTCCACTTTCTATTTTGATTGGTTAATGCCCTTTTCAATTTAATCACTATCCAATTTGATCTCACCATTAAAGCTTGTTCCTTTCTTATTCTATTCTAATGTTTGATAAACTGTGGTTGCTCTTTCACCATTTCTCTCTACACAAGTTTTAGTGAATTTCATTACGTAAGTGACTTCCCGTTTCAAATTCAAGAATAGATTGGTGTTGGTGTTCCATTGTTTGAGCAACCAAACAGGGTGTTGATATGAAGTCTTGGTCTTTGTTGATTAGATGTATTGGTGTCATTTTGACTTCTGGAATTTCATAGTTTTCTTTTAATATTATATCTGGGGTTTAGGAGTATAATTTGTTTATGTTGTACTAATTGTTAGTTTTGAATGTAACTTGATGTTGATCTTCCTATTGGAACATTTTACCTGTCATAATTTGTTCCTTTTGGTAAGTCTAATTTATTTTTAATTTTAATTTTTGGGGCTTTTTGAATATTGGCAAACGAAGCTTGACAATGGGTATGGCTCAAAACAACCACAATATGGAGGAGGGGACACTGGAGATCAGAATGGGTAAGTTTTTACTATTCACTTTTCTTAATGGTTGATGATGCAAATGGAGAATTCATGTCAATTTGGATAGTGGCAATGGCAATTGATGCATTGTTAGAAATATCTTGTAAAGGAAATTGTCGGGGACAACATATGACTATTATATGATTTCATTTAAGTTAAGTGAATTCCTCTTGGAAATGCTTGAGGTTGTAGTAATTACATGATTGGAAATTTTTCTATCTGTTTGGCTTTGTTGCAAAATATAGAACTGTTTCTGGAATTGTTGAACCTCTTGTCATACTTGATAAAGTTAAGGTAGATATTATTGTTTTCTTTAAGCATATTATTCTTTTTTATTTCTGTTTTGTACTTGTGTTATAGTTCCTGCATACTAATCTTCAGTGCATTGCATGATTTTCTGTCTTAGGGTCCAAAATATCAAAAGATTGTAAATATTCATTTAGGGGATGGAACAACCCTGCATGGTCAAGTCTTGGAAGTTAATGGTGCGAAAGTTGTTGTTAAGGTGATAATTGTTTATTTGTAGCTATGTGTTTGCTTCTAATTCTTAACTTTCCTAGAAATTGAGTTTTGGTGTTCTTAGAGATGTGATAATAACCCATTCTCTTATGGAATATTACCTCTTAGAGTAATTATTTCTTTGTTAATTTATGAAATTGTTTGTCTATCTTTTATCTATTATTATTGTTTCAAAGATGATGAAACTGTTAATCAAGGATCTGAATTGTTAATTCCACTTCTTCTTGACAAGGTTTTTGAAGGAACATCTAGAATTGATAACAAGTACACAACTGTGCAATTCACTAGAGACGTAATGAAACCATTTTGTGATTCTTGACATAGATATTTGAAACCAAGGACAGGGTTGGTTTTATTTGAAATGCTACATAAATTGGAGATCATTGCTACATGAAACATTGAGCTTAAGATGACGCATTTTCATTTTTTTTTTGCTGTCTCATAAAGTCTTTCCATATTCAGATTTCACATGTCCATGGATATAGTTTTTAGTAGATTTTGTGATCTTTAAGTTGTGTAGTAAATTGTTACTTGACCTTATTAATGAACATGGTTATATGGTAAATAGGGTGACAGTTTATGGCACGACGCATGTTCTAAAGAGTACTTTGATAATCGTTTCAGAGTGCCATTGGTTAAGGGATGACTCGTAGAAAACATGTCAATGTGTCCAACCAGGTCTTTTTATGCAAGTTCTTGAGGCTTAGTTTCAGTTTTTTGCCTTGATTGCTTTGTCTAAACCCTTTCATTTGGATTTCAAAACCTTCAGCTTTATGCAAATTATGCTATTGGAAAGGATATTCAGGCTATGAAAGCCATTGTTAGAGAGGAAGCCCTTTTGTCTGAAGATTTGGTCATACATATTTACTTTTTCAAATGAAAAGTTTCTACTTCTATATTTAACCATTAAGCTATTAATGACATTGTTCACTTGCATCCTTGTCCACTCCTCCATCGCATAGCTCTCCACCATCATTTGAAAACAATAAAGGTTATTTGTCATTTAGGGTCCCAAATTTAGATGCCCTTTTGGTTTCATATTTTGAAGTTTTTAAGATTCTTTTGTTACCAATCCTAATTCCCCTTTTGATCTTGTAATTTATTGATTAGTACACATAGTGAAGTGGCCTAGCGAGATGATTATTGTATTGCTTTTAAGATGACCTATATGGATTCCTTTTCACTTCCAAGGACTCATTTTGTCTATGTTCTCAAATCCAATAAACTATTACCTGCTGGAATTAAAGCTGATAATAAATTGGATAGGATATAATCCCTTTGAAGCTTTAGGAGCCATTTGGTTCTAGTTTTGTTTTTTTGTTGTTGTTTTTAGTTTTTGTTTCCTAGGTTTCAATTTTTTTCTTTAAAAAAAACGAAAACCTGTTTGGTTGAGATTTGTAATACAAAAATTATAAACAAAAATCTGTTTGGTTGATAAATATCTCATGATAAATGTATATCAACTGCATTATAATGAATCCAACTTATGCAGGCATAATTGAATGATTATTGATTATTGCACCTGCATTGTTCGTACTTAATAGTATCTAGGATGTTAACAAATAGATCGTGCAACTCTCTACTAACAAAAGAAGAGGCCTCATGGTTATGTACCTACTAACAAACAAACTTAAAACCCAGAAAATGCGTTAATGCTAATTTTCATGAAAGACTTGTCTTAACGGAAGATACATTGCCACTAGTGACTATCTGAATTCATAAATGCTGAAGGAAATTCTCTATAAGAACATGGGATCAACAAATGTGAATTAATATTGCTAAAATTTCTTGTTGACAGAAATAAAGCATGAGAAGAGAAGATGAGAAGTTGCGACAGAACCAAAGAGAAGAGATGAGAAGAGTGAACAGTAACTTGGGCTAAACTTATTAATTCGTCACATCAACTACAGTGAAGGGAATAGTAGGCAGTAGAAACAAGGAAGAGAAGAGATCTAGAAAAAGAGGAATTGCATGAATAGTATAGGTGGACTTTACTGTAGCACAACATGCAGATTTCGTGCGTGATTTCGAAGAAGAGAAGGTGATGGACCTGTATATGTTTCAACGCAAATAACAGAGCAAACGAGTTACAACACATAAATAAGAAGATGAAAACAAACTTGGATATCACAGACGGTAAAAAACGCAGCTAAGGCCAGAAGACGCGAAAATCACAGCTGGTAGAAAAAATGGAAGAAAGCAGAGAGAAAAACGTAAGCATAATAACAGCACGCTGCGCAGTAGATTCCATAAGTAAAACGCACAGCCAAAGGAGATAAAAACGGAAGAATAAACAGCGATAACAACGCAACAATATAACAGAAAAAAAACTCTAGTGTCGAATGGGTAAGAACGATAAGCATTATCTTTATCCAAATCCATTCAAAATGGAAAAGATAACAAGGAAGAAACTTGTGAGGCCAAGACGAAGACAAGAAGTTAGAGAACATGTTGAATAGTTATGACAGGTATTTTCGATCTTAATAGAATGAGTTTGCTAAAGATGATCTGTTGTTTTTTTATTCAAAAAAACATGTTGCCAAAATATAGAAAAACGTTAATTTCTTGTTTTTCTAAAACTGTTGCAGATTTTAAATTTTAGGAAATAAAAAATTACAACAAACTTAAACAAACACGTTTTATTGACTTGTTTCCTTTTTTACAAAAACAGTAACGAAAAACGAAAAAACAAAGAGAAACAAACAGCTCTTTAGTTTATTGAATTCAAGTTTAAGTTTGATTGGATTTAAATACACAATAAATTAAGTTATATTTAATAATAATAATAATAACAACAACAACAACAGCAACAAGAAGAAAATTAATAATAACAATAATAAAATATAATTGATAAAATTAATAAAATTAATAATTAGTAGAAAATTAACAATTATTATTATTATTATTATTATTATTATTATTATTATTATTATTATTATTATTATTATTATTATTATTAT
>JANZXR010028229.1:0-14698 GCA_027575705.1 Erythroxylum echinodendron | reverse complement strand
GGAAAACTTAGAGGGAGAAGTATCTTCTGTGATGACGTCAGAACACAGAGGCAAGGAGGATTGAAGAGTATAAGTATTCTCTGTGTTAACATCAGAACACAGAGGCAAGGAGGAATGAAGAGTAGAGGTATCATCTTTGCTGACTTCAGAACATAGAGGAAAGGATGAGTAGAGAGTAAAATTATCATCTGCGATGATGTCAGAACACAGAGGACGCGTCATCACAAAGACGATAGAACATAGAGGATAGACCACAGACGAAGAAGGGTCAAACATAGAAGACAAAACAAAAATCAACCACAGACGATAGATCACAGAGGATAGTTCATAAGTCAAGTATTATAAGGAGTTAAGAAGTAATATGAGTTGAAGCGTATCGTCTGTGTTACTGTTCACAGCGTATCGTCTATGTTACTGTTCACAGAGTATCGTCTATGTTACTATTCACAAACTATCGTCTGTGTTACTGTTCACAGAGTATCGTCTATGTTACTGTTCACAGAATATCGTCTGTGCTACTGTTCACAACGTATCATTTATGCTACTGTTCACAGATTATCGTCTGTGTTACTGTCCACAGACTTCGTCTGTGCCACTGTTCACGCTATCGTCTAGGTTACTGTTTATAGATATCTTCTATCCCATTTTTGACCCCTCAGAAGATAGAATTGACTTTTATGATATTCATGGAAGTTGTAGATCTTGAAATCCTCTTTCCAACCATATAAAGAATACCTTGATCTGATCCCTCTAGAGAAAGTTATGGCAATTGTAAAACATCATCTGTGTTTCCAAAACTCCTTCTAGGTCACTGTTCACCACATATCTTCTATCCCATTTTTGACCCTTCAGAAGATATAGTTGGTCTTCGAGGTCTTCATGAAAATTATAGTTCTTGAAGTTCTCTTTCTATATATCTAAAGAAAACCTAGTTTGGATGCTTATCGGAGAAGTTATACTAATAGCCCCGAAGTAAGTATATGTATAAAGTGAGGACTCACCCACGCTAATCATTGAAGGATTCAGATTGAAAGGTAGGAATGGATTAGTCAACTATTTTAAGAACTGAACTGAGACTAGAAAAGGGGAATTTGAGAAGATAATCCAATAGTGGTCTATGTGTTTCTCTTTGGGAGATAACTTACGTATTAAGGAATCCTGCATGCAAGTTGGACTCCGAACTCAGGGTCCAACAGATGTGATATCAGAGCAAGTAGGAGTTAGACTCCGGAACTCGGGGTCTGACAGAGTTAGTATCAGAGCATGCATGAAAGGGTTAGACTCCGGAAGCGGGGTCTAACATGGATAGTCAAAGAGCAGAGCTGAGCTAAAAAGGGTAGTTTTGAATGCAAGTATGGGTGATGAATGTATGTTATAAGTGCGTGACATCTTGTGGTATCAGAGAAAAGAAGATAATGCGACATCTTGTGGTATCAGAGAATAGAAGATTATCGGAGGTGTTCTCTATGGGAGATAAACTCACATATTATGATACTCTGCATGAAAGTTGGACTTCTGAAACGGGGTCCAACAGTTGCGGTATCAGAGCAAGAAGATGAACCGATAATGGTTATTCCAAATAGTTGGCGAATAAGGGTACTTTGAAATAACCCTACAGGGTAATAAGCTCACAGTTTATGATATTCTAGATAGTTAGGGTTCGAAAACGGGTCCCAACACAAACTCTATTTAATATATTATTTAAATTTTAAAATAAAAATAACTTCATTTTTAAAACTTTAAACTTTGGATCAAGTTAGACCAAACAGTTTGAGCTTGACCTAAAACTTAAAAATATTAAAAACCTAAACATGGTTTAAAATATGGTCAACTCAAGACGGGTATTGCCAAATTGGATTGGAATGGGCAAACTTTGTCATAATTAACAATAATTAAGATATTATTGTTTTAAATTATATATCATACTTTATATATAACAAATAAATAGTTTTTATGCATATAATATACCCTTTATATATTTATATATATATATATGTAGTTTTATGCATATATTAATATTTTACTGAGAAAAAAAGTGATATATAATAAGGCTTATGGGGGGATTATAAAACTATTGAAGGAACAAGGATATAGTTAAATATAGTTTTTTTAGGGCCATCACAAGTTCACTAGTAGTGTTGATTGTCAGCCCTCTGGCCTCGCCTGTGGTTTGCTCATCTTCGTCTCCAGTATCCTCTAGCTCTTTGGAGAACAACATACCTCAAGTTTAATCAGGCATCTCCCTTCTTTTTATGATTTGATTTCATGATGTGTGCATATATGCATGCGGTGCTTGCGATTTTAATATATGTTTTGACTTGTTTTCTCATCCATTGAAGGTTTTGATTATGCTTTTTGATGAAATCGGGAGCTTTATTATTAACTTGTCAATTTTAAAAATCACAATTAGGAATTTATGGATTTCATTTAGAGATTATAGATCTTTGCTTTGCTATTGTAGTTCTGATTCTAATGCTTGTGCACTCGTATATAATTATGTGATTTTATAATGTTTGTGCTCCCAGATGTTAGAATGTTTTCAGTGAAAGCCAACTAACACTACTCATATAAAAATGTCAGATAACACTCTTGGGATATTTGTTAGTGAACCTCTGTTATAAGAAGTTTGGGCATAAATCCTACTGTGATACTCATATCCTTTTAGTTCAAAACATTGCATATGAATCATCTTGGATTATTAGAGTCTTACTGAAATGAATAATTATTGAGTGAAAGCATTTAATTGAAGAAACGGGTAGGATTGACATGTAGTAATTTACGATAAATTAGAATTTCATTGTATTCCATTTATGTAATCTTTCTAAAATCAGGATGTTGATTTAAACACTAACCCTTTATAGTTGATTTATGATTCATAGCACCAACTCCTTAATAGACATAAGTTGCCAGGAACTCTAACCTCCTTGAAATTCTATGTTGAACATGTCTTTTAAGATTTCAATTTAAATTCTAAAGTTTCAGATCATTTATCTAGTGCGCATGGTTATAACGACTATATTATTAATTCTCCTAAAAAAGAGAAAGTAACTGGCTTGTTAGGCCAATTGGGATTTAAATCTTAACATGCACATTTAACATGCATGTGACTCCAACTGCAACAACGTATGTCCTTGAATGATTATAGCAATTAATAGTAGTTATATATAGTTGCTACCATAAAAGGAAAAACTTATCCTTTCGTTTCTTTTTTTAATTTGTAAAGGAACTACTGATTAGATTTAGATATCAATTCTATGGTCCTATCACCAATATATATCACTATTAGATACATAATGAATATTTACTATAAATAATCAGAAGCTATGCATTTGTTCTTTAGTCATCCTTATCTTCTAATAATAAACTTAATTTATGAAATCTTTTACAACCTTATAAGAAAGATGCTTGCAATTATTTAAATAGAGATTTCAAGTCGCTCAATGTAGAATATGCCAAAAATAGGGACTTTAAGTCTTTCATAGTTGTGCATGCTAACCACAAGCAACTAGATGCTCTTCCAGTTGGCTTAACCAATGGACCTTTTGCTCACTTTAAGCTCTCACAGCTTGTTCAGCATAAGGATATTAAGGTTTATTTCTTATAACTTCCTTTTCAATGTAAATCTTTGTTTTTGGTGAAGTTGATTTTATCAAACTGAAATCTTCAATATAAATGTTCTTACATTTTTTGTACTTAGTATTTCATTTCATCTACATTTTTATACCAATTTTATTGATTACGTCATTTGTAGAATAATGGAAATCCCACCAACGACTAATTTGAGCTAGTTTTAGATAAATTTACCACAGGCTAGATCTTCTTATGGCAAGGTATACCATCACCTTTATAATTGCTTACAACTTATGGTATCAGTTAGTGTAAGCCTTCAGTAGAAACAAATTTCCACAAGTCATTCAATCAATTAAATTTGTATTTTATATTTGAAAATGCAAAATAAACTTTGAGAAGAGGGTGAAGTAAATTATGAGTTAATTCAATCAACACCATTACCATTGGTTGAGCATTTCGCTCATGTTTTAGGAAGAAGGTCAAACTAGTCACGTGGTGTAGGTGTTAAGTGGATGCCATCAGACTATCAAGAAAAAACTAAGATTCTTATGAAAAATGAGGTAGCAAAGAAACTTGAAAGTGAATTGGTTAATGAAGTTGCGAGGCTTAATGAAATATCAAAAAAGTAAGAAGAGGAGATCCAAGCTTTACTCGCAACATTAGATAAGCAATTTATGGACTTGAAACAATTTCAAGGAATTTTTGCACATTTAACAAATACCAGAGCGATTCCTAGCATATTTCTTAATCTGTCTTCACCAAACATATTTTAATTAATTTTTTGTTTGTTTTGTAAGATACTAATCCATAATTGCTAAGGACAATCTTTAAGGCTTTGAGTTTTATTATTTTGCTTTGATTTTTAAGTTTGGCGGACAAAGACATCTTAATTTTAGTGTTTAATTTTGTTTCTTGTGTGGGATTACTATGAGTTTCAAAATAATTGTTATATTCAAATTTTTATTTGTGACAATAGTGAAAATAGTAGTGACAAAATTGTTGTACGATATAAATTTTAAATTTGTGATGAAAATTTTTTGACACCATTAATAAAAGTACTGGTGACTATATTTTTCTCACTAATAATAATAACACATGTGAACATAATTTGTCTCTAGTAAATGAAAAAATTAATGACAAAATATCATTCACAGACTAGTCTTACTTAGGTGACAATATTTCTTGATACAATTTTATATAATTTTAGTGTGAAAATTGTTGTCAAAATATAATAGTGTTTGTGACTTTTTCGATGTACCATTATTAATGATTGTGACAATTTAGATGTATCACTATTAATATCATTTTTTTGACACTATCGTCACAAATTAGTAATGTTATTATGACCATACAGTTTTGTCACTTATGCAAACAATTTCAGTGGCAAAAATACTGGTCACAAAACCGATAAGTAATTGTGACAACTTTTTAAATATAGTTATTATTTCATTAGTGATTAAAGTATTATGACGACAAGTGATGACTTGAAAAAATCGTCATAAAAATTAATAGTGACCAAAATTCATGCTTTTAGTGACAACTTTAGCTTCCATTAAATGTCCATTTTCTTGTAATACCACTTAACAAGATGAATAAGGATGACAATGGCCTGGGTCTGGCCTGGCTGGAGCCCGACACGGTCTATATCGACCTGATTTTTTATTTTTCTAAACTAAAAATAGAAAACAATGTCATTTTTCTTATAGGCGTCGGGCCATAAGCTAAGCCAAGTAGGGCTTAGGTAGCTTGAGCTTAAGCCCAATCTAAGGCCTAATTTTCTAGGGAAAAATCAAGCTCAAAACTCTATCAACCTAATCCTAGCCCGTTGACCATGAGTCAGGCTACATCCAAGCCCAAATTCCAACCTAAAGATTAAAACCCACAAATATGCAATCTCACGACCAACAAGTGGCAAAGTCACATACATGTAGTATCTAATGAAAATTAATAACTTAGAATTTTATTTAGCTATCTTTCTTTTCTATTATAGTTTTATGGTTATTTAGGCTATTAATGAGTTTATTAGAAATTTGTTCAGTTTCTACCTGTGTCAACATAACGATTATTGAACTTACTGTTTTATAAAGCAGTTTGTTGTTTATTCTTTAATAATAAGCTTATTTTTAACTCTCCAAATTCAATATGGCATCGAAGTTGAAAGGAATTTTCTCTGTCTATATTTTTGCTATTTCTTCTTGTGTATTTCTAATTTTTTAATCTTTTCTAACTTTTCCTTTATTTATTAATGGTGAATCAATAACGTATACCAGAAAAAAGCTCCATCCAATCCCTAGTTTCTCCATGTAAATGAAAATCCATCACTAGTTCTTATTTTACCAGTTATGAATGGATCAAACTATCATTCAGTTTCGGTCTATAAAGATGGCCTTATTATCCAATAACAAACTTCAGTGTATCAGTGGTAGTATTCTAGTACCTAGTTAAAAACGGTTTAATGTTTGAAGCATGGTAAAGATGTAATACAATGGTGCTCTCATAGTTGATGCATTCATTATCTCATTTTATTGCACAAGGTGTTATCTTGATAGGTAATGCAATAAATGTATAAGTGGATCTTAGACATTGATTTATACAAGGAGATTCTTTTAGGATCTTAAATCTGCAACAAAAGATTAACATCTTAAATCAAGGTGAAAGCTTTTCTACAAATTTCTTTTACATGAGTAAAAGTTGTATGGATGAACTTGTGAATCTGATGCCTATTCCTAATTGCATATATATACTTCCTTATGATTGTGGAGCCTTAAGAACAATTAGAAACTATATATAGTTAGATTATACCATACGATCTCTTAAAGGTCTCAATGAAAACATTGCGACTATCCCCCACCAAATTGTGTTAATGGATTCTTTACCACCTATCAAGAAGTTCTTTTGCTTAGTTTTACAACATGAATGTCAACTTGTTAATCCAGGATTGAATCAACCAACTATAGAACCAATGAATTTTCACTAATAGAGCCTTCAATCCTTATAATAATAAAGGTTTCAATAGTAATAATGTTAGTTATAATGAAGCTTGTAATTATCAATTTGGAACAAAATGACCTACATGTACTTTTTGTAGATTTTAAGTTATACATAAAACATGTTCTATAAAAAGCATGAATATCCTACATGTTTTACTTTTGGATTCCAGCCAAGGCAATTGCTCAACTATGCAAAGGAAAATCAAGTTTAAAAACTCCTATAAGACAAAAGGAATTCAGCTAGTCAGATTGAAGAGCTGAACTCTTTTAATAGTTCTTTTGAACAAGATAACAATCAATCATCAGCTTTAATCACTCCTCATGTTGCTTTTACTAAAGAGTAACATTAAAGGCTTTTAACTCTCATTTATCCCTAATCATCAACAGTAACTGCTATTACTTAGTGTTTTAACTCTTAATTTTAACTCTTATGAGCCTGGTAAAGATTTTACTAGCAGATGTTTGTCTATCACAGTTAGCCCTATGAGTTTTACTTAGATTATAGATTTAAGAGCCAAGGATCATATTTATTGGTCATTAGCTTCATTCCTTTCTTATCATCTAATGTATAATTATTTTATTAAGTTACTAAACAATTTAACTCTTCCAATTACACATATTGGCAATGTTACTTTTAGTTCTACTTTCTTACTCATCAATGTTTTGTTTGTTCCACAATTTACCTTCCATTTAATATTTACTACAAAACTTGCTTCCATTCTCAATTTTTGCTTACTTATGTTATATGACCACTGCTTTGTTCAGGATCTCCATACTTGGATTGTATTAGCTACTTCATCTATGGATTGTATCAGTTACTTCGAACAAATGACTGCCTCTCCAACTATTCTTAAACTTTTGACATGTGGCATTATCGACTTGTACATCCTTCTCCATCCAAAATTCATCAACTTAACAAATCAAATCAAGTTATTTTTATATCCAATAACTTAGTATGTGACATTTGTCCTTTAGTTAAGCAGCGTAAGTTACCTTTCCCTTTAAGCAAAACTATTGCTGGATTTTGTTTTCAAAAAATCAACGTAGACATCTAAGGACCTATTATTATCTTTATACATGGTCATAATATCTCTTCATCATTACTGATGATTATAGTAGGTTCACTTTGGATTTTTTAATACAATTAAAGTACAAATCTAGAGTTCTTTTACAAAAATTTTATTCCTATATTTCTAATCAGTTTAATAAAAAAAGTCAAATCATTCATAATGAGAATGGTGTAGAATTTGCTATCCCTTCCTTTTATCTCTCTAATGGTATAATTCAACAATCTTATTATGTTAAAACTCTACAACACAAATAGTGTTGTAAAGCGTTAACACCAATGCATCCTCAATGTTACTTAGTCCCTTAAATTTCAAAATTATCTCCCTTGGTCCTATTGGTCTGAGCATGTTGCTCATATTGTACATAATAGATTACCTTCCCCAGTCATTTCCAATCACACCCTATTTAAGCTACTCTTCCATTACAAGCCTGATTATAGCCAACTCCATGTATTTGATTCATTATGTCTACCTCTACTCTATCTAATGGAAGATCAATTTTTTATCTTAAAGCTGCTAAGTGTATCATCCTTGGTTTTAAAATAAGAACAAAAGGTTTTAAAGTTATGGCTTTAAATATGAAATGAATTTTTATTTCTCAAAATGTTGTATTTAACTAACATATTTTTTATATGCATCTTTAAATCTACAGCAACAACAACTTGTGCTTACAATTCTTTTAAATGATGTACCAGAATACTCATAACTATTACGTACAATTCCTCCACAAAATCACATACCATCTTCTCTAATCCAAATACCATCACCTTTACCTTCATATTTACCCATATCTGATCCATCTTGACCTTTAAAGTGTTTTCAAATAATGCGCTAGCTAGCCTCGTCTTACAAGACTACCATCATCGGTTAATAAATCCTTACAATGTATGGTCAATTCATTCATCCTATTCTTAACTACAATTATCAGGTACTCCCCATCCTCTTTCTTCTATTCTATCTTATTCAAACTTTCTCATAATCACAACATTTTTCCATATCACTCTCTACCATAACAGAACCTAAAACTTATAAATAGGTAGTTAAATCACTAGAGTGGGTAGCTGCCATGGAAGCTAAAATTCAAGATCTTGAAACTAATAACATTTGGGAGTTAATTACTTTACCACTTAATAAACAACCCACAGGTTGCAAATGAGCTTATAAGATCAAACATAAAGCTAATAGCTCCATTAACAGACTTAAAGCACGTCTTGTATCCAAGAGATACATATAACAATATGGTGAGGACTATCTTGATACGTTTAGTCTAGTGGCTAAAATGACAAAATTGTGTATGCTATATACACTTGTCGCTATTTATAACTGACATCTTAAATAACTTGACACAAATACGACCTTTTTGCATGACAATTTAATTAAGGAAGTGTACATGGAGATTCCTTTTGGTTTTTTAGCTTAATCTCTTAAGTTTGTAAGATTAAAAAAATCTCTTTATAGCCTTAAGCAAGCCAATTGAAAGTGGTATTCAAATTTGCCAATTGCAATTTTTTACAAAGGGCTTCAATAAGCCAATGTTAATTCCTCTTTTTTCTTTCAATTTAATGGATCTAATTTTATTGCCCTGCTCACCTATAGTATTCCGCCTCCAAAAATTGTTAAGAGATTAAACTATTAGATTAAGTCACATGAGTTATTTCATTTAAGAATTTATGAGGTGCATTTCATTCACATGCATAATATTCATATACACATATGAATCATGATTTTAAAAAACATTACAAGATAGTATATGCACTTAATTGACATATTCTAGGGTATGGAATGAAAATGTATGTGATATGAATGTGCATTCCCAATATTTTGCATTTTGATTTACCAATAACATGAATTGATAGATTATAATTAGAGAATTGGGAATTTATTGTTACAATTGAGCAATTGATGAGGTGATATGTGTATCTAGTCTAAGAAAAATGTTAAAGAGTAAGACAAATAGATACACGAGAATTTAGGTTGATTAGGCCTATGAAATAGTGACATGTGGCATTAGGAATAAGAGACAAATGGCTCAATTAAATGGATGAGAAGTGGCTTGAGTATAATTGAGACAATTGGCCCTTTAACATTGTGAAAAATGGCATCTTAGACTTGTGAAATGTCTAGCAATAGAATGGTGACATGTGTAGCTTTACAAATAATGACATATGTAGCCTTATAATTAGTAACATGTATATCCTCACAATTCTTGACATGTGTAGCCTTATAAGTAGTGACATATGGAGGCTTAAATGAGTTATATATAGAGCATAAGTAAGTGACATATGGACCAATAGAATAGTAACATATGGACCAATAGAAGGATAATATATGTACCAATAGAACGGTGACACATGGACCAATAGAATGGTGACATATGGATTAGTTTGACATTCTTTGAATTTTCTAGAGAAATTGAATGAAAAAGTAAGTAGAAGTGAGAGCAAAGGTCAGCCACAAGGTTAGAAGAGGGAGGAAAACGAAAATAAGAAGAGAAGGAGAGAAAAAGGGGGAGAGAAGAGGAGAAGGAAAGAGGTTATCTAGGTAAGTTGAAATTCTGTATTCAATTTCATCTTTTACTTTCAATCTCTTTTTCATATCTTCATAGCACGAATTTGAAGAAACTCAAAGAATGAAAGTTGTATATATAGGTCTTAGCTTGACCTTTGTGAAAGTTTCTTGATAAAATAGTGACTAGATCTTAAGTTATGCTCGTTTCCCTAATACTACC
Organism: Erythroxylum echinodendron; assembly: GCA_027575705.1. NCBI lineage: Eukaryota > Viridiplantae > Streptophyta > Magnoliopsida > Malpighiales > Erythroxylaceae > Erythroxylum > Erythroxylum echinodendron. Next base: position 4,343 of record JANZXR010028229.1, on the reverse strand, counting down.
TGTGATAGACCCCTATACAAAAACCTTGTATTATTTCCTGATTTTTAAGGACCTTAGAGTCCAAATTAGTGAAAGTATAAAACATGAAAAATTATTATTAATGTCTTATTAGTGATTTTACTAAACGGTTTAGTTAGAAGATGTCTTGATAATGATTTATTGTGGTTTGAGTATTGGTTGCCAGTCTATTTTATACCAGAAATAGGACAGAATTTAGATGGAGGTTATATTTTAAGGGGAGATTTTGTGTAATTTTTAGATATAATAAGACTATTGGAAGTCTAGTTTCAAGGTGAACAAGAATCATGGAATTTGGATCTTTGTAGAGAGAGTTATGATTAAAAGAAGACAGCTTGTTCATAAAGAAATATTAGGAAGAAGAGGATGTAAACATTGCACATAAGGTTAGGTTAGCTTGATGTTTGAGGAGACATTGAGCTAAACTAGTAAGTGATTTATTGAAAAATTGAGATATGTTAGAATAACATTTATGATGATTGATCAGGGATGAATTTGGTTGTAATATTGGTGTTGAATGTGTGTTGGGAATTTAATGAATATATTGGTTATGTTTTGTTTTGATTTTGATTTTGATGCTTGAAAGAACTTTGTGAACTTTATTTGAATTGAAATTGGAGTTAAAGATGAATTGATGAGGAATTGAAGTATCTTTAAGGTGTAATTAAGTTATAATTAATGAATTATCATGAAGGTGTCAAAATTTGGAAGAAAAGTTAAAGGAAAGTAAAGGAGAACTTTTGGTTCACCTATCCCACAATCGTGGGAATTGTATTGGTCCCTTACCATGATCGTGGAAATGCTTAACAATGAGAAAGAATTGTGTTTTGTGTTTTGGTTGCATCATATAAGGATAAGGCACTATACATAGGTGTATTTGGACTTGATTGAGGCTTAAAATGAACTTAGTTTAATGTTGAATCAATTGGCTAAGTGTTTGATGAGTTTAGGCTCTTAAATGATATTACAAATTAAGGATTGGATTGTTTGATATCAACGTACCTAAAGCTAGAGCTTTTAAGTTATTAAAGAAGTAAAGGTATTCTTATGAATGCAAATGTGAGTCAAAGGACATGAACAATGTGAATTAGTATATATGAATGAGAATTGGGGAAATTGTGTGAATATAAAGCATTAATAAAGGATTGATGAATGTATGGTTGATGAATTGAGGGTAACCAAACTTACATAAGGCATAACCTAATTACAAACAAGTTATGGACAGGCTATAATGAATGAATGATCAAGATTTGTGATTAAAGACATATACTCGGGAAAGTCAATTGAACATACGTTCAACATGATACATATATATGTGCATGGTTGAATAATTATATGATTGATCAATTTAGTAATATGTGGATTATGTGTGTATTGTATGATATAGAAGCACAAGTCGACCGACAACATCCAGACATTACCGGATCATCAAGGCAATAGCTCACCTAGAGTATACTGTGAGTTAACCTAGATGTGTCAACTCAATTATATGTGTTTTTATGAATAAGTAATGGTTATCATTATTGTTAAATGTTAGACTAAGGTCCGATGATAAATGTGAATGTGAATGTGAATGGAATAAGTGATGCTCAACTGAATGTTAAATGTCGGACTCTGATTCGATGATTGTGATAAATGACTATGCACACTGAATGAAAGTGATTGATAGCATATTATGTAAGATGATATATTTCATGACATTGATGTGAATGATCAAATAAAGGAGTTATGATCAGAGTGACGAGCCTGAAATAAACCCAATATCCACAAGGGATATGAGTTAGTACCTGAGATAAGCCCAATATCCATAAGGGATATGGGCTAGTGCCTGAAATAAGCCCGGTATCTACAAGGGATATGGGTCAGTACCTGAAATACCCAGTATCCACAAAGGATATGGGTCAATTAATAGGCACTAGATCAAAACAAAATAAAAACAAAAATGGAGTCTCACGTGCATTACATCCATATCTTTACATGTATAATGTGAATATTTGTAAAGAATGACTGAATTGTATGGATACAATGATATGCTATATTTGTGTATATGTGGATGATATGAATGAAATGAAATGAATGATTAGATTATCCTGAAATGATTATATGAAATGCTTGTGTTCATAACAGACTTGTTGGAAATGCTTGTGTTAATAATGGACTTGTTGGAATATGATGTATTTTGCGATCAGGTACAAAATTATGAATGATGTGATAAATGAGATTTGATTTTTAAGTGATATGAAATACTAATTGAATTGTGTTATATACTTGCGATATTTATGTCTGTTTTGAGTGAGCACATCGATGATGGTTCACTCACAGAGTTCGCAAACTCATCAAAATTGCAACATTGTTTTTCAGGTTCAAGAGAAATCTAGCTAGTCTAGTTGAAGTAACTTCTGCATTTGGATATGGGTCAGTGTCAAGATCAGTTGTACCTGCAAATGTCTTAATTATGTTGTATCAAGAATTGTCTCTTTCAACTGTTTTTTATTGTATATTTGAATTTTGGAAACGTAATGACATTTGAGACTGTATACGTTTGTGAATAAAAATGGAACAACATGAATATTGGAATTTTTTATGTTAGTGCAATGAATTAAAATGTAAAATGAATTGATTTAACCATCTTAACGTGCCATTTTTGTAAAGTATGTTCTCGAATATTCTTCGTTATGTTGGGTATATGCTCTATGGGGGTGGTACGTTACATCAGTTATGTTGACACTATAATCTTAGACAGCAATAAGTTTGAGCTTATAAAAGACATGAAGGTTATTGAGCCAAGGGAGGTTCTAATCGATGTTTTAATGATAACAAAACATAATTGCTACTAATGAGTTTATTATTTTGACAAAAAGCAATATAAGAACAAAATAAAGTTATAAACTCAAGAAGATATCTTATAGATAAAGAGAACTTGAAGTTTACAACCGTCGAAATGAAGATCAAACTAAAGGAAAAACAAGTTCAAGGCCTATCAAGGTCATTCATTAGCTTGTAATATTTATGGTAATCTCACTTTGTTAATTTGATGCTTTAAAAGGCTCATCATATATAACAATTTTATTTCAATTTATTGCATGAGTCTTCATATTCATCAAGCTTTTGATTTTAATTAAAAAAACCTCTTAATATTTCAAATACTATTTAGGGAAGTATTTTAAATTATAAATAGATTAAACAAACTGATTTTGAGCATTTGAAGTTTTTAAAATCTTATTTTTAGGGGTTATTGATTGATTGATATGATTTAATGGTTGACTAATATAGGTTAAAGTTATTAGATTTAATGTACTGTGAGTTTGTATTGGTTGATGTATTGGTAAATCAACATGTCATATTGGTATCGACTTATATGTATGCACAACACTAGATTTAATAGTCGTTGGAACACTGGTCGACCAGTAAGCATGTTGGTCAATATAAATATCATAATTATGAACTAATCTTAATTTTATTTGTAATATAGGCAAAGCTGATTCTAGAAGGTGGAAAAATTTCTGAATTGCTTGATCCACATGTTAGAGGTGACCGTGATGTTAACCAGATCGAAAGAATGGTTTTAGTTGCAACCCTTTCTATTAGACGCTCTTTCCGAGCTCAGCCAGAAATCAGACTTGTGAGTTCATTTGTAATGGAACATTCATCTGCATTTTTATTGAACTATTCTCTTACAAGTTCTCTGACCAAAAACAGATCGTGAAACTCCTCCAAGGCGATGAGGAAGCGACAAAATGGGCAAGGCAGCAAATGAGTGCATCAGAAGAGGTTGATGCAGTGGATGGCGAACTGCATCTTAATAACGTCCGATCCCAGCTTAATACTGTATTTCTCAACTTAGAGGATGACTGTAATTCAGTGAGCATCTCGGAGAAAAGTATCTCTACAGAAGATTACTTGGAAGGCAGGTACAGCCGAGCGTCAAGCTTTGAGTAGCCGTGTTTGTGTGTATGCATCAGATGATATTTAATCCAACTTCTGCTCATCTACATTTTCTTATCTCTGTGAATAATGTATAGCTTCTTTCTTTTTTCTTCTTTTCCTCAGTTTTTGGTGTATTGTGTGATAACCAACATATCAGTTCCAAATATTTGGATTCAAACTCACCAATAACCTGATCATATTCGATTCTGTATCATGTCCTCATATCCTTCTTTGTTGTATTTTAAAATTTCAAATTCAAATGTAACATATCACTATCTTCTCATCTATATAAATACAAAGTGATAGCAACGAGTCTGGATTAAAGAAAACCAGAACTCTTTCTTCAATATTACTTCTTTCATGGTATCAGAGCACCTCTGCTCACGCAATATCTTTTG
>JANZXR010028188.1:0-14700 GCA_027575705.1 Erythroxylum echinodendron | reverse complement strand
TTCATACAATTATAATTTTTTTAAAGTTATATCCTGATAAGTTATTTTACACATAAACAACTAATACTAAGCAGTTAATTTTATCAAACATTTCTAACAAACAGCTAATACAATTTGCTTGTCAAATCAGCTGATATTAATCAACTATTAGCTAACAGCTGATACAATCAGCTGATTGTCAAACAAAGCCAAAGTCGATAACTGATTATATCATCTGATTTGACCAAAGATTGCATTAGCTGTTTGTTAGAGATGTTTGGTAAAATTAGATGTTTAGTATTAACTGTTTATGTGAAAAATGACTTATAAGGACATGACTTTAAAAAAAATTATAAGAGTATAAATATTATATTTCTTAGTATTTCGTTGAATATTCTTAGTAAAGAATAATAAATTATTTAAAGAATTAATAAATTATAGTTAAATAAAATTTTTAATCTAATCAAAATTTAATATATTTTTATTTATGATTTATGATTTTTTGAATTATTAAAATAAATAACAAAAGTTGAAATGTTTAAATTAATAAAAACATGGAAAATAAATTTTACAAATTAATTATTATTATTAATTGTTGGATGATGAATATGAGTGAGATTTGAGTCTTACTAGAAAGGAATAATATGCCAATATAACTTTCGACTGCAATATGGTACAGAAAACAAGAAGTTGAGATTTTTGTTGTGTTATTCTCTCTGCTACGTTTGTGTTTCTGCTTTCTCTGGACCCTATTGCTATGTCGTTTCGTTTGGAGACTCTTCTTGCTATTGCGCGCTTCGTTTTCCCAGTTGCTGTTTATTCTTTTGGATATGTGTTGTTACGTCTGCATTTTTCTCTCTACCTCTATGCTGTGTTTTTGGGCTCCCTATATTGAGGGTACAATCGTTAGCTAAGCAAATATAAACAATTGATTGTTCAAAATGCTATTCCTCCTTAACTTTTAAAAAAAAAGATGATTAGGTTCGATCAGTTAATTATCAAACATTAAAAACAGCCAATCAACAAAATCAACCTGCTAAATTTATTCAATCAGCTATTTTTTGGCTGATCAGTCAACAACCAAACGGGGCCTTAAATTTTGCTCTTTACCATACTCCTTATTTATAGCTATAGTTATTAGCAGACAATTCAAGTGCTTTCTTACCTCTACTTTTATTCCCTTTTTTAAACTCACATCTAGTTGTCCAAATAAATGACCTTCGTCATTGAATAATGGCGAAATCTTTTTGCCTTCTTTACAATTTTGTTATGTTATTCCTAACATTTCTATGGACTTGAGTTACTTTTATGAAGTTTCATATCAAAATTTCAATTTAGATCAATATCATTTTTATGAATTTGTAGCAAGAAGTGCCTCTGTGAAACTTTTAATGTTTGATTTCATCTTATGTTGCTCAGGATTGAGTTTTGGGGCTTTATTAGGTACACATAATGTAATTAAAGAGTTGCAATAGCAACCTAGAATAATATATATTAAGTTCAAATAGGTTGTGAATTTTTTGTTGCCTATTTAAACCATAAATTCTCATTTAATTTGATTATGTAATGGTTGTTAAGACATATTAATAATAGTTTATACATTGAATATTTACTTTCCTAGTTCGATATGTCTTTTATTTTCCCTATTTGTTTTTTATATTACTGCATAATGTTTCATTAACTTACAATATATGAGGTTATATAAAGCCAACAAAGGTTTACCTAGTTTTTCTATTTAGGACTTTTGGCTTCTTGTGATTACTATGTTCATATGATGATATTGTAACATAATTAAAATGAATATGCATGAAATGAATTACATATAGCTTTTGTTGTTTATGCACTTGATATATACTTGACATGTGAAGAGTGTAGAAGTGTCATTAATGGATTCAAGAATGTTGTTTATTATTGTTTAAACAATTTAGCATAAGCTGAAAGGATATATTCTCAACTTTTTTTTAGAGAAATAATTGTACTAATAGTAAAATAATATTAATATTTTTAATTATTGCTATATATGATATATTGATTATATTTCATTTTAATTTATATTATGATCCATATTTATATTTCAAAATCCCTATATTGATTGTTCCAATTGTAATGACAAGATGAGGCTATGAATATCAAATGCTAAGCCTAATACTGGTCAACATTTTTATCAATACATTAATACAAAAGTAGGTATTTTAATTATAGTTTTAATGGTGCCATTATTACGCAAATCTTTAATGAACATACAAATTGTAAGTAGCTTGTAGGCATTTAGTATCGGTAAATAAGTTAGTTTGACACTAGAAAAAATTATGTCAAACATGTTATATGCGTTAGGTAACAGTCTTCTCTACAGATTCATTTTTACTCATAAGAGATGTATATATATATATAATTTAATATAAGTGTAATATTTTTATTTTCTATTTATTTTATTGGTTTATTTTTATATTTATTTTATTGGTCTTATATGGTGTCAATCTCGTTCTTGTCATCTTTCTTATAGCTCTTTGGTTGTTCCTTTTTTCTAATTCTTATCGTTTGGCATTCTATTTTTCGTTGCTCTTTCCTTATACTTCCTAGCTCTATCTGTTTCTCTGTCAATAGTTTATGTCCCTTTCTTGGTTGTTCATTATGTTTCTATTTGTTTTTCATGATCTCTTTACAGGTTTTTTATTATTTCATCCTTATCTCCATCATTTCCAAACATTAGTAGGGTCTTATATATTGCATTGAAAGATTCAATAACTATTTATATGTTGGCTTAGTCCACACACTATAAGATTGAAGCAATTTAGAGATAATCATATTTGATTTGGAAACTACAACTTTAGAGTAAAACTAGAAATTATAAGAGGAGAAAAATGTAATTATAGTATTCTCTTTGTTCCATGATCTTTTCAAAGTACAAAACTGACTAGTACAACACTTAGTTAACTATACAAGCTTATATTATCCTGATGACCATTTCTTTTGGCATCCACGTGGACAAAGTGGCATAAAAATATGCAAGGCTACCCAAAAGTACAACATCCAAATTCTCAACTAAGATATGACAAATAAAATATCCAAATTTTAAACTAAAGTATAAAAAAATAAAATATTCAAATTCTCATCCAAAGTATTATAATCACAACGTCAAAATTTTCAACCAAAGTATAGCAAACTTAATTTCCAAATTCTCAACCAAATCATAACAAGCACATTGTATGAATTCAACAATAAATGATTTAATGTGCATAGATTCACCATCAACAACTAGAGATTTCTTTTGGATTTAAAGTTTTTGCCTTTAATTTGATCCTCCTCTTAGTTTAAGTTGTATCGATATATAGTTGTGTTTTAAAAAGCTTGAGTTGTATTTACATTATTCCTTCGACATTTTAGTACTTGAAAATGAATTCCGCCAATTTATAAAACATCATAAACAAAAAGCACAATGTTATTTTTTAAGACATATTACACTTAACTAATGTAAAAATGTATTTAATTGAAAATTGTAAACCAAATGTTCCTACTATCTTCTCCAAATGTTCCTCCACTTCCTCTAGTTGCCTATAGAATGTCAATAGTTATGTTGTTAAATAATTTGATGCAAATTACTTGAAATTAAAGGTGAATATTCACTAACCACCCTCTTCTCCATTATTATCATAAAGAATATGATATTTAACCTTCTATGTCCTGATTATATAGGTCTTTTGAATAACTACCAATACTGGATGAAGGGATTTGATTTTTTAGTGGCCTTCCACTTTTTCATTGCATTACACATGTACACTTTATAATGAATAATTTAACATATAAACCATATTTGAAGTGAAGGCAAATAAAAAGAGTTTTAAATCACTTTAATAATTTCAGATTTCCTCAAAGGTTAATCCTTATTTTTGCATCATCTTTTATTGTGACTAACTTCATCTTAATGATGGCATCTTATGACTACTCTTACCTTGCTTAATTTGTTTGAATTTTTTGTTTCTCCACTTTTATTGCTTTTTCTAACTTTTTTGGGTCTTTCAGACATCTAATTGATCAAAGGAAATAATAAGAACTTTAAGTTTTCAATCTTTGGTCAAAATCTCAGACAACTAATGAGTTTCATAGTATAATGATAACTCTTCAAATAACATTTATGCTTGTAGTATCGACTTACATAAGTATCGATATCCTCCCTTTAATATGATGTACAAGTCACTGCATGCTTACATAGGATTCTTGTTAAATCCCAAAGTCTACATTGGCAAGTTTGTGCTTGTAATTCAACAATGGAATTTTCTAGAAAATGTGTGACTTTAAATTTCAAATTTTCATTAAGCTTAATAATACAATTCCTTATTTCCATTGTACAACCTCTATCGTCTTCGTCACTCTTAGGCATATATCATCAGTGGGTTTGAACATCATATCCCTTTTGTCATAAATGTGAGTCACTAAAGCAACTCAGATATCCTCTAGCACATTGACCAAGCTTTTCATATCAGATTCACAAATGAATCCATTAAATGGATCTGATATGTTGTAAATTAATTTCATACTTTGATGTTATGCTCATAAATTCCTTGATAAAAATCTCGGGTTCCTTTGAAATTATTATAAGCCTTATTTAATATAATCTTCACTTGTTCCATTATCTCATTAAATTCCACTTCTACAATGCCACTCATTGCTTGTGAAAAGAAACTCATATATGTGTGGCCTTTATGAAGACTAGACCAATATGTATAGACATATTGGGCACATTTTTTATGTTTAACTTCTAGTAATATATTCTTTAATACATCTATTAAACCTTAATAACCAATAAAAAAGTAATGTAAGTAGAACAATTAAAGCATACTAAGAATTGAACATTACATATACGAATACTTAGAGTTTATGTTTTGTTGATCATGATAGTAGTGTTTTGTATGATGTTTTAGGGTTTAACTTGTTATGCATTTTGTGTTAAATTGAGTGTTGAGTAGGCATTTAGGGTTTAATTAGATTAGTTTTGTGTTTGAGTGTTTTATTGGGTTAGTTTGAATCTTTGAGCTTAAATTGTATATTTTTAGGTACCTTGATGTGTGTGCTAGTGTTGCAGGGTAAACAAGGAAGAAAGGTGAAGATTTAAAGAGTTTCGGGCTAAAACATACAGGCCACGATTGTGCACATTGGCCACGATCGTGACAGAAGAGGAAGAGCTAGAGGTAGCCAGGCCACGATTGTGACATAGAGCATCAAGTCAAGTGCCGGTCACGATCATAGCAGACAGGGCCACGATTATGCCCTGCGTCAGGCTGACACAAAAACTTAATTTTTAGGTTATTTTTTGGACCATTTTGACCCCGAGTTTGACTTAGAGCTGCTACCAAATAAATAGAACAATACCTAGCAGCCAGAGAGGAGGAGAACAGAGAGCAGAGAGCTCTACACAAACGTGAGATTCTACCGAAAATCTGAGGGAAAACCTAGATAGATATCAATCAATTGAGGAAGGAGATGAAGGAAGAGAGGCACGGAGATATGCTTGACGCGACGTACTTCCCATAGGTGGTTTCTCGCAGTCGTGACTCTGAGATCCATTCCAACAGTACTTTCTAGTTTTTATTTCGATTTCATTAATGTATTAAGTTTGAGATTGATTAGAATTATTTGTCGTTGAGTGTTGATTTTTTTGTTTAAACTCACATTGGGGTTTATTTATTCTTGAGATTAATAAAATTGATTTGATTGTGTTTTATTTCAATTTATTGTGATTTAATTCGATTCTTCATAACTGGGCAATAAACTGAGAGGGTGAGCCGGTAAAAATCATCAATTTATGTTAACGAGAGTTAAGTAAATCGATAGGTAGATAATTGAATCAAACTGGTAAAGTAATGTAATAAGAGATCGAGCACAGATTCCTAGTAAGTTAATAGACAGCGTTAGATTTAATTTAGGTTTTAGACAAATTATGAGATCGAGAGATCACAATTTTCAAAATTTAAATTAGGGATTATTAATGAGGGTTAAGAATTATAACTCGAGAGAGTAATTCACCCTAGGATTGTCTAGGCCCATTAAATTAGAAATTTCATAATTGGGTATATTTTCTTTAATTTCGAATAGATTCCCCTTTTCTCTCAATTCATCACTTCTAGGTTGAAATTTAGATTATTTGTGTGAGTTTGCTTTTGTTTGTTCTTTGGGTGCTTTAATTTCTCGTATTTGATTCTCAATTGATTTAAATTCTTGCAGTAGTTGTTAAATTAGGTTTTGCGAACTTAGCTGCCGTTATATTTTAGGAATAGTTTCCTTCCTCATGGGATCGACATCTTAGGTATACGAGAACGACCCGTGCACTTACGGTAATTACCAAGGTTAAAAAATTACTAAAACTTAGAGCATGTAAACTGGAGTGAACAAGTTTTTGACGCTATTGTCGGGAAAGGCAACTTAGATCTATAGTTTAGGGCGTTAGGATAGCTTTTAATTTTTGTTTTTGTTTGTCGTAGTTCTACGTAGGAATCGTGCTCTTGCATGAACATAAGAGTCACGAGGGGTTTGAGTCACAAATTTGAGACTTTAGGTTTAGACATAACACGTTTAGAACGAACCCTTAAGAAAGCTCGACGAGAAGAAGAAGAAGAGTTCGAGAAAGCATAAATGGACAAGGAATTCCAAAGAAACATACATCAAAACGTCAACCCTAATAGGCAACACAGAGGACACTCATGGATTTTATGAGGCCAGGGTTCAATCCTACGAACCAAGGAGTGACTAGACCGCCTATTTAACCGTTTCTTTTGAAATCAAGCCAGCCTTTTGAATATGCTTCAACAGAACATCCAATTCTATGGACTTGCAAATGAAGACCCCAATGCTCACATCGTGAGTTTTCTCAAGATCTGTGATACTTTTCAATATCACCAGATATCAGAAGATGCGGTGAGAATTAGGTTGTTTCCCTTTATGCTTAGGGATAGAGCGAAGGCTTGGTATCATTCTCTGAGCCCCGCTAACATTAGAACGTAGGAACAGTTAGTATGTGCCTTCTTGGATAAATGTTTCCCACTAACAAAGACCACCAAAATTATTAAGTAAATTACAAATTTTCAACAAGGTGATGGGGAGCCCATTTATGAAGCATAGGAGCGTTACAAGGATTTGCAGAGGAGATGCCCACATCACAATCTACCCAAGGAGTTCTTACTGTAGACATTTTATAATGGAGTAAATCCACAGACTAGAGGCACCATCGATGCGGCGTCAGGAGGATCCTTAATGCAAAAGATGGTCCATGAAGCAGAGGAATTAATAAAGGAAATGGCTAGCAATAGCTGTTTATGGGCTAGTGAACGTAGTAGGCAACCTACTAACTTTAAGGAGCAGAAGGAAGTTGTCGCTATCAATCAGATGACAGAAATGCAAACTAAGATCAACAACTTAACGCGACAACTTAGTAATATGAAGGTGTCATCCTCAGCTACAGTAAAAGCCGCGCAATTGAAGTGCGAGCTATGTGGCCAATTTGATCATGATACAATGGATTACTTTTTGATGAGAGAAGATAACTCGTAGCAAGTTCATTACATAGGACCCCAATTTGGACATGGAGGGGTAATAATCCCTACTCCAACACATATAACCCTGGGTGGAAGAATCACACAAACTTCTCCTGGTTTAACAACAACAATGGAAGGCAGTTTAGACCCCAAGGACAATTGAGTTTCCCACAAGACAAAACAAGCTCGATGGATTTGAAATTGGACAAAATATTGGATAAGATAGGGGAATGGAGGAAGCACATAGGAGGCTCAAGAGTAAATTCGGGCAAGTCATGAAGAATCATGCTTCGTATCCACAATTTAGAAGTCCAAGTGAGGCAACTCACAGAAGCAATGTCAACCTGAAATCCTGGAACTCTTCCTAGCAACACCGAGTCGAACCCGAAGGAATGTATCATGATTGTAAGCCAAACTCAGGATGAGGAGCTGGAAGAGGTAGACAAAAGAGGAGGTCAAGTAGTTAAAGATGACATTCCAAGTAAGACAGTAAGCAAATTGTTGCAAGTAACTCGATGGGTATTCCCCCGCCAATTCTTTAGTTAGAAGGAATTATATAATAGTTGAGGATCAGGAACATTACAAGAAATCGATCTAAACAAAATCGAGGAAGTGACTTAACAAATACAATCTAAACTAAAATTACAAGAGTCCGTCACAGAAAAGGGGAAGGAGTGGATATTAAAAGACACCCCAACATAGTGAAGAAGGATGATCCAAGGGACTTTTTGATCCCTTATAGTATCAATAAGATCATCATAGATAGGGAATTCTTAGACTTAGGCACAAGTATAAATGCAATGCCCTACATTCTCAGTCTTAATTAGGGTTACGAGAGTTAGTGCTCACAAAGTTTTTAGTTAAGACAGCCGATAGAACTTCACTTAGATCGATGGGAATCATTCAAGATGTGATAGTCAAGGTTGATAATTTTATCTTTCCCACAGATTTCTATGTTTTGGATATCAATGAAGATGAGGATACTCCGATGATTCTTGGTTGATTATTTTTAGCCATTGCATGCTCAATGATTGATGTGGATGGGGGTGAACTAACTCTACAAGTAAGGAATGAGCAACTGACCTTCAAGGTGACTGTTAGAGAGTACAGAGCTCCTTTAAATCTAGTGGATCGCAATAAACCCAAACCTTGAGGAGAATGGGAAGACATTGAGAATCCTATAAATGCTTTCCGAAATAAGCGCTCGCAAAGGAGAAGGCGAGGTAAAGAAAACTCCAATGAAGGTGGTAATCGCAATATGGTAGCAAATATTCATACTTTGAGATTAATAGTGAAGCTATCATCAAATCAGTCATTCCAACCACCGTGAGCTTTACAAGGAGCATCGAGCTAAGATGTTAACAGAAACATTGCATGGGAGGCAACCCATGGAAAAATTAGTTTGTTGTTTAATCTTGATTAGTTGAATTTCATAGTTAGGTTCATTCTTGTTTTGGTTCAATAAAAGCAAAAAAAGGAATAGGATTTCGGAATCATGAGGAAGAGTACGCAAGCGTATTAAGAGAAGTAAAAAAGAATTATGAATTGAGAGAAGGAAAGAATTGAAAGAAGAAGGTTTTAGTGTCAGGATATAGGCACTGGCCATGACCATGACTGTCAGTCACGATCATGGCTTACGATTGGGATGTCCTTCTGTGGTAAGCCGCATACCTTGTGATGTACAAAAAAGGGGAGGACGTAAAATGTTAAGTGACAACTTTACCATTTTACGCATTTTGCCACCTATTTATTCAATTCTTACTTAACTTTCACCTTCACAGTCATTGTTTCTTTATCTCTCTAGAATTCCAACTTTCAAACACTCCAATATCTCTTCAGAATTTTTCATCATCAACATTCTAATTTCAACCCAATCATGCCTCGTATTAAGCAAACTGCTCGACGGGAGCCTTATGGAGCATAACAAGTCGCGTGACGGGGGAGATGAAACCGAGCAGTAGACTTTGGAGCTTCATTTCCTATTTACACTGAGGAAGAAGGTATTCGTTTCCATTCCCTTCATTCTAGGCAAATTGTTATGCCTAAATACTTTGATTTTGATACATCAGATCGAATAGAAGTGTATGAGCGGGTAGAAAACATAGCCGAGAGGATCCAGTGGAGTCAATTTACTAGATTCCAATTCCCCATTTATGAAGAACTTACCTTAAGAATTTTTCACATCCCTGACCTTTGACCCCAAGAATACTAAGGAATTATGGTTTAGATTGAGGGGGGAGCGTATGAGTTAACGGTAGAAATTATGTGCGGCATATGTGAATTCCTTGAATCCACCATTGTTGACTAATATGACAACTTCTGTGCCTCCTAATACTAGCACAAGCTTACCGGCATTGAGCGCTTTTACGCCAAAAATGCCCACAACAACATTATCCGGTCATATGAACACTTACTACTACACAAATTTATGTGCCAGCTGGTCTTTGACAAATTAGAGACTAACAAGTGTTTAACCAAGGAACTGTTCATACTGTGGTGTATGGACCATAGTATTTCGGTATGAATATCCATGTATGTGATGAATGCTCTTGCAGTTCCACAAAAGCGGAGCAACCATCTTGGAATAGGTTACTTGGTGTTCGCCATTGCAGAGCATTTTGTTGTGGATCATAGGGGTTAACATTGCACTCGCCCGAGTTACTTAACCACCATTATCTATTTCGGGCAGAGATCATTCACTCCACTAACATGAGCTTGCAGGAAATAAATGAAAAGTCACGTGTGCAGACCAAGACGGGACAGGTAGACTCGAGCTCCACGCCACCTAGGCAGGCATGGGAAGCATCAACGAGCGAGAATCAAAAGAAGAGAAAGAAGAGGACCAACGTTGGACATGGTTTTGGATGCAATCTCTGAAACCAACAGAACATTAAGGGAAGTGGTGCGCACACAAAGACGCTAGAGCCGAGAAATCCGCATACTCCATCAGTATTTCGAAGCTCAGGGTATTCAATTACCACCTCCCATACTATCACCACCTCTATCTCCTTAGGATTCAAGTCTAACCCAAAATTTTTCTCCCATTCTGTTTTGTTTTGTGTTATTTATTTTTCTATTATTTACATTTTTATTTTTATCGTTAATTCTATCTGTTCTTTGTTATTTTAATTTCTGTTTGCATATTTCGTTTATGTATGTGTCATGTGTGTTCCTTCTCATATTGAGGACAATTTGTAGTTCAAGTATGGGGAGGGATTCTGTGTTTTTCTTTTGTATTAGGTTGCATAATGTGAAGTGTGTGAATGTGTCAATGGCTTAGGTTGAGTGATTTTTTTAATTTTGGACATAGTCTATTGGATTGTGAACAATCATTAGCCTGTGAAATTAGTGAATTAGGGGGCCTTTGGATAATTATACAGCCTAATTAGGACTTAGTAGAAATTTAGCACCCGATATATTATCACATTCATTCATAATTTGAGGCATTTTAGGTTAAGTAGCTCAACTAGTATTTTTTATGGAAAGGAATAGCTAAAATCAACAAAGTAGGTAACTAATAAAAATAAAAAAGTTTAATTCAATAAATCACTATTCCGTCGACCTTTGGGTTATGAGTAGAGCTAGTAGCCAGTTGAAAATGTGATGTAGCTGAGTAACCGGATCGACACGCATCACAAATGTGTGTCTTCACATAAAAAAGCTATAATGACGTTTCAACCAAGCTGTTAATAATTGACTTAGTCGAGTAACCGGACCGACATTCATCACAAATGTTTGCCTTCGAGTAAAAGACTAAGTCCCGAAAAAAATTATATTTAAATAAAGACCTACCCAACTTATATTAGGCTTGAAATTTCATAGAACTATACCTAGGAACAGTTATCGAGCCTGAGGGATCAAAAACTTATTAATGTATGTGCACAATTGAAAAGGGTAAATAGGTTAACACTTGGTCTTGATTAGTTGTATATTTAGTTCAAAGCCCCTAGACACATGTTTTGCATGTTAATGATTTGACACAACCGATTGATTGTGTTTAAGATTAAATTAATTTCGTGAAGATCGAAGTCATTGTCTCATTATTGCATTGTGTGTTTTACGTTTTGTGTTTTGTGTTTTGTGTTTTGTGTGTTGTTGTTTTGTTTGCTTGACGACAAGCAAACGTTTAAGTTTGGGGATGTTGATAAAGTGTTTTGTATGATATTTTAGGGTTTAATTTGTTATGCATTTTGTGTTAAATTGAGTGTTGAGCAGGCATTTAGGGTTTAATTAGATTAGTTTTTGTGTTTTAGTATTTTATTGGGTTAATTTGAATCTTTGAGCTTAGTTTTATATTTTTTAGATACCTTGATATGTGTGCTAGTGTTGCAGGGTAAACAGGGAAGAACGGTGAAGATTTAAAGAGTTTTGGGCTAAAAAACATACAGGTTATGATCGTGCACATTAGCCACGATCGTGACAAAAGAGGAAGATTCAGAGGCAGAGGCAGCTAGGCCACGATCGTGCACCAGGAGCCACGATCGTGATAGAAAGGAAAAAGTGTCATGATCATGCCCTGCATCGAGCTGACATGAAAATTCGATTTTTGGGTGATTTTCTGGACTGTTTCGACCCGAGTTTGACCTAGAGCTGCTACCAAATAAATAGAACAATACCTAACAGCTAGAGAAGAGGAGATTAGAGAGTAGAGAGAGCTGCACAAAAGTGATATTCTATCGAAAATCCGAGGAAAAACCTAGATAGAGATTAATCGATTGAGGAAGGAGATGAAGGAAGAGAGGCATGGAGATACGCTTGATGCGACGTACTTCCTAGAATAGGTGGTTTCTCACAGTCGCGACTCCGAGATCCATTCTGACAGTACTTTCTAGTTTTTTTTGATTTCATTGATGTATGGGATTTGAGATTGATTAGAATTATTTATCAATGAGTGTTGATTTTTCTGTCTAAACTCACCTTCGGTTTTATTTATTCTTGAGATTAATAAAATTGATTTGATTGTATTTTATTTCGATTTATTTCGATTTAATTCGATTCTTCATAATTGGGCAATAAACTGAGAGGGTGAGCCAGTGAAAATCATCAATTTAGGTTAACGAGAGTTAAGTAAATCGATAGGTAGAGAATTGAATCAAACTAGTAGAGTCGTGTAACGAGAGATTGAGCACAGATTTTCAGTAGGTTACTAGACAACTTTAGATCTAATTTAGGTTTTGGATAAATTGCGGATCGAGAGATTGCAATTTTCATAATTTGAATTAGGGATTATTAATTAGAGTTAAGAATTATAACTCGAGAGAGAGTAATTCACCTTAGGATCGTCTAGGCCCATTCAATCGGAAATTTCATAATTGGGTAGATTTTTTAAAATTTCGAATAGATTCTCCCTTTCTCTCAATTGGTGGCTTCTAGGTTGAAATTCGGATTATTTGTGTGAGTTCACTTTTGTTTGTTCTTTGGGTGCTTTAATTTCTCGTATTTGATTCTCAATTAATTTAAATTCCTGCAGTAGTTGTTACATTAGGTTTTGCGAACTTAGCTACCATTAGATTTTAGGACTAGTTTTCTTCCTCGTGGGATCGACATCTTAGATACTACACGAACAACCCATGCACTTATAGTAATTACCAAGGTTCCAAAATTAGTAAAACTTATAGCGTGTAACTTTGAGCGAGCTCTTACGTAAGTTCATGCATTCCCACTTATGTTTAGATCTTCAATAATAATATTCAAAAACCAATGCCAAGATTGGTAATTTTTCCCCTCAATTATAACCTAAGATGTAAGGAACATTTGATTATTTTCATTATGACCAACTGCTGCTCATAAGGTATGTTCAAGGAATGTCTTTAACAAACGTCCATCTAGTCTATTTATTTTCCTATAACCAATAAGAAAAAGCATAATTCAATGTACTAAATCCCATATAAATCCTCTTAAATTAAACATTGGTTGTTCAGACTTTCATTTTGTTCAATTTGAATAATGAAATGTCCTTTTTTCCGATCCATCTTAACTCTTTTCAATAAGACTATAACTTTACGTAATGACCTTTTATAGATTCTTATAGTATCATAAAAGCTTCCCATTTAGCCTTATAATATTGAAACAAATTAAGATGTCTTAATTGATAAGTTGATCAACAACGACAGTGAAATTTGAAAATTTTAAATTTGAGAATAAAAAATTAACATTGATAATTTGAAACAAATCTCTCAGAAAGTTGTAGCAGAGCAAGAAACCAAATCCCCTGACAAAGTTGGATACTTTAGAGGAACAGGTTTGGTAGAGAAACAAATGCAGGAGGATCAAATGTTAGAGAAGAGAAAGATGGGTTCATAGTGTTGGATGCAAGAGAGGAACAAATAAGTGTCAAATAAGGATGGCTAGGTGCCAAATGGGTGCCGCATTGCAAGGAATAAATAACAGAGGGAAGATGGTCAAGTTAAGTTTTTTGAGTCGTTTTGTTTTTAATTAATCCTTTTAATTTTTAATAAATAAATAAATAATGTGAAAATTATAGTTCGCGTGTCATTCGTATGAAAATTATATTAGTTGACGTAATTTACCATGTTAGTACCATCAATGGGTGTATAACGATGAATTATTTTTGCCAGCAATTAAAGTTTAAATATTTTATTATCATTTTTTAAAATTTAGACTTAGAACATGATTGCAAG
Source organism: Erythroxylum echinodendron (assembly GCA_027575705.1). Classification (NCBI taxonomy): domain Eukaryota; kingdom Viridiplantae; phylum Streptophyta; class Magnoliopsida; order Malpighiales; family Erythroxylaceae; genus Erythroxylum; species Erythroxylum echinodendron. Next base: position 554 of record JANZXR010028188.1, on the reverse strand, counting down.
ATTTAGTGAAATTCAGAATTCTTTTGAGGGCTTTTGTTTCCATTTTTATTTTTGGTTTTAATTTTTGTTTTCAAATTTAGTAAAAATTTGTTTATTTGAATTTTTAGTTTCTATATTTTGTTTTGATTTTTTTCAATTTTCAAAAATTATGAATACAATAAAAAATAGTTTTTGTTTTCCGTTTCTGTTTTTTTCATAATTTGATTTACTATCGCTTACTATATTATTTAATTATATAAATTTTAATAAAATCATGAATAATTTAATTCAACATTATATATTTAGTAAATTATCAATAAAAATTATGAATAATTTAATTTAAATTTAAATTTATAATTAAATGAATAAGTAATTAAATTTTAATAACTATTAATAAATATAATTAAATTTAAAATATTTAAATATTCAAATAAAATTTGATTTAATAATTAAAATATAATTCAAATAAAATTTTAATTTATAAATTATTTATTTTAATAAAATAACATAATTTTATTAATAATTTGTTAATAAATATTATATAAGAGATTAAATAAATTTATTTAATTAAAAAT
>JANZXR010028179.1:0-14700 GCA_027575705.1 Erythroxylum echinodendron | reverse complement strand
TTATGCATCTTACAACATCAACACTTTAATTCTATCAATCCATGAATTAAATCCTCCTAAACTTGACATAATAATTACTCCAATTAAAATATTTATCTAATAAGACTACAAATTTTATTCAAATCATGCTTACTACAATAAAAAAAATTTCAAGGCCCAACAAATCTAGAGAACGAATCTTAGGTTATTTAGTGGTTAGGTTTAATTAATGATTGTATCTTGATTAAGCAAAACCTAAGGGAAAACTCGAGTTAATTATTAACCCACAATTAACAGTTGCTAGGAGAGGTTTGAGAACAACAAATCATTGAAACATGCTTAAATAAGGTGCAGATCGAGATTGAACCAAAGAACTAAGTTCCTATCAAATTCCCCACTTTTATCAATTTTTGCATATTTTCTTTAATTTGTTTTTATTAGCCTAGCTTCATTTTATTTTTTTATTATTTGAAAAATCCAAAACCCCCTAAACCTAAACACCGATTAATTTCATTCTACAATTTTACATACACTCTGTGTGGGATCCACCTAGACTCACCACTGCTATAGTAGTAGTTTAGCTATTTTATTTTGACTAGTGTTACGACGCGCCAATCAATTTTGACGTTGTTGTCTAAGAGTGCAGTGTTTTTGTTTTTGTTTATGATTTAATTGGTGTTTTTGTATATATTTGTTTGTAATTGATTTCTTTTTTGTTATTTCGTGATCTTTTCATTTTTTTGTGTTTGTGAAAAAAAGAATTCGATATGGATGGAGGCAATTTCTTTTATAACTCATATTCTCAACCCTATAACAATATTTGAAATGATCAACCTAATTTTTGTTATTGGTAGGATAATCATCAAAATTACTTCCTTGATAGTTTGCAGGATGCACTTCTCATTCAAACTAGAAGTTTCCTATCACGACTCCGGTCCATCTATGGAAGAGTTGATTAATATTGTGAATGCTAATACTTTGCAATTGCAACAAAATACTCTACAATTCCAATAGGATGGAGGGTAATTTCTAAAAACTACATGGTCTAGCACCCAAGATTCGGAGAGCCAACACGACTCATATACACCTCTAGAAGAACTGTTTAATATTATAGCTACTAATAATCTTCAAATTCAACAAGATATGCAACAGTTCCAATAGAATATGCAATAGTTGTTTCAGCAAGGTGTATAACAAATCTGACAGGATGCTCTATAATTCTAGCAAGATGCATTGCCTCGATGGGAAGATATCAGTCATCTGGAACCATAAAGTGAAAAGGAACAGTCGTATCAAAGTGAGGTGTACCCAATGGACATTTGTGCATAAACTTTACAAAATGATGAGGAGCTTGACAATTTTGAGTCAACCCTCAACGAATTGCTTGTGTAGAATAAGTTAAGGAGGAACTCAAGGCAGAAAAAGACATATCTTTTAGCTTAGAGGAAAGTAATAAGTCTGAATTATATTCGAGACTAACCCTTCACCTATAACTGACATATTGGAAGAATTAAACAAAGAAGAAAAAGGTTAAGAGCCATTCGAATTATTTTAAAAGAGCGAGGACTCGATAGAGATGAAGAATTTGAATATAGGGAACATGCTAAAGGTGAACGATTATCAAGTAAGACCTATCTCGAATAACCTCACATGGAGGAGCTACAAGTGACACTTGAAGATCACAATTTTTTCACGTGAGAAGAAAACATGGAGTCGGGCCAGCGACCTTAAACCAAGGTGCTTCTTAGGAGGCAACCCAAGGGAAGCAAATTTCTTTTCTTTACATTTTCGCATATCTTTTTATATGTATGTTTGGTTTGTTTTTTGGCTTGTTTTTAAGTTTTCAATAAAAATGAGAGAAAGAATAAAACAAATAAAGAAACATTTGCTCATTTTCTATTTCTTCTAAGATTATATAGTCATGATTAGAGTATGAATTGACTAGAAAATTTCATAGTAACTTTGGTATGTACTTTTACTCTCGTGACTGGTTAGTGTGTATTATCTTTAGAAGAATAGTGACTAGTGGTAGACAAAGCTAATGAGATTTTGAGCCTTATTAGACTGAAACATCCATATCAGTCTTATTGTGTTTTGATAATATGTGACCTTCATGACATGTACATCCTGATTTTATGTTGAATTTCTATTTGAGACCATATTTTTATTACATGCATTAATATGAAAATTATTAGGCATTCTTTGTTTTATAAACTACATTATCCAAATAGCATACCCATTATATGATTTTCCTTTCCCACTTTGAGCCTTATTAGCCTTTCTTTTTGTATCAACCACATTACATGCTTTCTACTTAACCAAATGTCCTACCCAAGCCATAAAGCTAGTGCAACATTTGTGATTGTTGAGTTTGTGGATGTACAAAATTCTAAGTATACGGGTGTACGTATGTGAGGGTTGGGATGTTTTGTTATGTCTTATCATTGAAATTCTCATATTAATGTAGTTTATTTTAATTTTTGTAAGGAAAAGAAAGAAAAAAGGAAAGAAAAATAAAAAGAAAGAAAGACGAAAAAAAAAAGAAAAAGAATGAAAAAATTTTGTTTAAATAAATTTATCAAGGAGGAAGTGCATATGAGTTTGCAAAGTTATTCATGACTAATGCATCTTTTTAGAGTTATAATGAATGTGTTATTTGAATATGTTGAATATAAGGTGGATGTTGGCTTGGAAGGTTCACTCTTGTGATTTTAATGTATTGTTGGCATACATTATATGAGTGATTCCTTCGGATTGGTATATGCTTAATGCGGTTTGTGTGTGAGAGCTAAATGGGGTTGTGAAATATAAATGTTGCATTCTTCATAATTGACGGTACCAAGTTTTTGATGAGTATTGCTTTGTTTCACTAGCTTTGATGGCTTTCATGCTACTTGACCTAAATACATCTCACCTTACCTTTTCCCACATCACATCCTTGAAAAGTCCTTTAATTCATGATTTTGTATGTAAATTTTAGTGGTGGAGAATGAAATGATATGCAAAGTTATGGAATGACATGAACATGAATGGTGTTGAGTGTACCCATGGATATATTTTAGTTAAACACATTTTCTGAGTTTGTCATTAGATTACTCGGTGTCCGAAGATTATGCTTGTTGATTGATCATGAGTAGAAGCATTTAATGTTGAATTCTTGTTATGATTTTTGAAAGTCATTCATCTTTGGTTATGATTATATAGTCTTGGAAGATATGGGAATCGAGTAAATGTTTCAGGTCTTTAAGCTTAATTTGGATGTTTTGCCCAAGGACGGCCAAAAGCTAAGTGTGGGGAAGTTGATATATCTTTAATTGTTGATACATTTGATCATTTACACTTAACGATTAATTATACAAAAATGCTTAAGATACTCACTTTAATTCATATATAATTTTAGGTACAATTTGAAAGCAAAGAAATTAAAGTGTGTCGAAAGCACTACATTTAGGCTATTTTCAAAGGCTAATACTCATTTGTCTTCATGGAGTAAGAAGAAGACATAAAAATGCCAAGAATGTAGATATATGTTGAAAATACAAAGAAGATGAAGGCATAAGATGGGATAGCCCCATGTATATAAATTTAATGATGACTAATACAGCAGAAACAAATATGCAAAACGCTAGCAGCCCAGCCAAGAAGAAACAACATCACATTAAGCAAAATACTTACAACATGTGGATAGCCAAAGGAGCAAAATGTGAAACATAAACGACAACTAAGTCAAAACGCCAGAGTTAAATGCCAACGTTAGCGTTGCATACGTTTAACGTATGTATGAAAGTTAGCATTAAACGTTAGTGTTTAACACAACTGTGAGGGTTAAGTTATATGAACAGTGTGCTTGGACCGAAAACCATGAAGTTTATTCATCATATCAAGAACAGTAGAGAGAAATGGCAATAGAAATAGAGAAGAGTGGTGGAAAAGAGGGAGCTTAGTGTGACAGAAAAGAAAAAAAGATGTGAACAGTGAGCATGGACATATATCTTTATTTTTCACATCGATAAATAGGAGAAGAGAAGAGTAGAAGAGAGCTTGTTCGGGGATTTCAGATGGGGTAATTTTCATGGGGCTGAAGCTTTTTCTTGGGAGACCCATAGATGGATAAATGTCCCGACGTCAGTTTTGAAGTGACATCGACGCCAACAACCTGGCTTAAGTATATTTTCCTATTTTTGTTGTTTCTTTCTCTCATTAAAAATTGATTGTGTTATTCTATGTTAAATGATTTGGGTTCTGTGTATAAATAATTAGATTTTTGTTATTGTTCGTTATTTGTGTATGAACCCATTGGGTATTCTGAAAGGATGATTTTAATGCATTCATTGAATTGTTTAATTACATATCCATTGCTAAAATTTCAATATAATTTGTAATTGTTATGTTAAAATTCATGTGTAGCGACTAATGATTCGTAATCATTAGCAATAACATGACCTAGGTTTAATGACACATCATATATGGTTGTTGCCTTGATTAATCAATTGTCCTAATTGGTAATGCCACTGCTTAATTAAATCTAAAGATCATATCCTAGGTTATTCGGTGGTTAGGTCTAATTAATGGTCGTATCTTGATTAAACAAAACCTAAGGGAAAACGCAGGTTAATTATTAACCCACGATTAATAGTTGCTAGGAGAGGTTTAAGAATAAAAAAATTATTGAAATATGCTTAATTAGGGTGCATGTCAAGATTGAACCAAAGAATCGAGTTCCTACCAAATTCCCCTATTTTATCAATTTTTATATATTTTCTTTAATTTGTTTTCATTATTCTAGCTTCATTTTATTTTTGTTATTTGAAAAATCCAATCCCTAAACCTAAACACCAATTAATTTCATTCAATAACTTTACACACACTCTCAATGGGATCGACCTAGACTCACCACTGCTATAGTAGTAGTCTAGTTATTTTATTTTGACTAGTGTTATGACATACCGGTTAACTTTCCACTCCCATTCATTGATCAGATGCTTGAACTACTTGTAGGATGATCTCACTACTGTTTTCGTGAATGGTATCTAGGTTATAACCAAATTGTGATTACTCTAGAGGTTCAGGAGAAAACGACCTCCACATTCCCATTGGGTACATTTGCCTATAGAAGGATGTCGTTTGGACTTTACAATGCCCCAACCACCTTTCAAAGATGCGTGGTAAGTATTTTCTCTGAGTATGTTAAGCACATTATTGAGGTCCTCATGGATTATTTTACTATCTATGGGGATTCATTTGAATTGTATGCTTAAATGATGCATTGAAACTAATCTTGTTCTAAATTCTAAAAAATTTCATTTGATGGTTGAATAAGGAATAATTTTGGGACATGTAATCTCATTTGGAGGAACTGATGTCGATAAGCTAAAGTAGAAATTGTGTGAAACTTAAACTTACCCTACCCCACAAATGTTCAAAAAGTTCATTCTTTTCTTAGACATGCTAGCTTTTTTCACATGTTTATCAAAGAATTTAGCAAGATCTCAACAAATCTCTATCATTTGTTACAAAAGGATGTGCCCTTTAACTTTGGTAAGGGATGCGAGAAAGCATTTGACAGGTTGAAAGAACTTTTGACTTTGGCACCAATCATTAAACCACCTAATTGGAGTTAATCATTTGAGATTATGTGTGATGTGAGCAATTTTATTGTAAGTGTCATCCTTGGTCAAAAAAGTTGCAAGATGACTTATACCATTTAGTACACCTCCCGAACAATCAGTCCAGCACAATGCAACTACTCCACCACAGAAAAGGAGCTTGTAGCTATTGTATTTTCTTTAGATAAATTTAGGCCTTACTTTCTTGATTCTAAAGTGATTGCATATTTTGATCTTACAGCATTGAGGTACATTTTATCAAGAAAGGAAGCAAATCTAAGGCTTATTAGATGGATTCTCCCACTCCAAGGTGTTAAGAATTCAGTTGCGAACCACTTGAGTCAAGTTGTGAAGAAAGAGGACTCAATACCATTGCAAGAGCTATTTTTGGATAAGAAACTACTTACTCTTCAAAATAGGGCACCATGGTATGCTAATATTTGATAGTTGTAGATTTCATCATTTTTTAGTAGGTAGTTTGGCGTGTGTTTAGTTGTTAATTTGATTATTTGGTATGTGTTTAGGTTAGAATTATGTTAGTTTGTTAAATATTTGTGTTTTATGAGTTAGAGCATGCTTTTGAGTTTCAATGTTGTATATTTGAGGTGCCTTGATGAGTTTGCTACTATTTCAGGGTCAATATGAAATAATAGACCAGTTTTAGAGGAAACTTAGGCCATAACACAGGCCTATGATTGTGGCAGGCCAGCCACGATCGTGACAAAAGCACTAGGATTGTTTAATGATTATAACCTGCATGCCACGATTGTGACAAAGGGTTTACTCAAAGGCCAAGATCGTGTCGGGACAAACGACTAAAACACATAAACATATTTGATAGCCATCATTCATACTTTTTCACTCTTCATGCAAACTCACAAGCTTCTAGGTGCAAAAGGTGGGAATCGGGACTGATAATTAAGAGTTTCCATCAAGCTTCCATTTTCCAAATTTTTAGGTACAAAAAGTGAAAAAGCTACCATTATATTTGTTTTATTTTTGTTTCTTTTCAGTATGTTATATATTTTGGAGAATATGGATATGGTTGAACTTTTTCCTATTATAACTGGTTGAATCTATTATAGAGATCACTTTTACATTACTTGTTGAACTCCTACTTTGTTGTTTTGAAAGAATGAATGCTTTTGATAAATGTTATGCTCAAATCTTACAATATATTGAGAAATTGAATTGGGTAAATTATGTAAGGTTGTCCAATGAGAGTTGTCACCCTATACATCTGCATTTATCAAGTTAATTGAATAGTTAGAGAGATATTTTGACTAATTAGTTGATTACCCATGGATAGCTTCTTAACTAGTTAAATTGGTGAACTGATTTTGTAGATTGAGAGATTGCATAGTCAATTCCATTTAATTTGGCTAGGGACATTTGATTACACCTTGATAGAGGGTAATTGAAACATTAGACATCTTATGTAAGGCATAATTCAATCAACAAGGTAGGAGGGAGAAAAGATAAGGAAAAAATGTTCTCTAATCTTTAATCTTGAAATCAAAGTTCTACACTTTTGTGACATTATTTATTCGTTGCTAGTTTGTTTGATTTAGTTTATTTTTTAGTTTTTATTATTTGAAATTGAGTCTTAAACAAAACACAACCTAAATTAAATGGTGCCTAAGCATAATCTTTGTGGGACGATATCGACTTTTTACTATAAGTAACAACCCGTATACTTATATTTTTTAGCATAAACCAAGTAGTTTGTTTTTGCATTCAACAAGTTTTTGGTTCCATTGTCGGGGATTGTTTTGTTTAACCTCTTTTTTAGTTTAGGTGACTTTGATTTGAGAGAGTTCGATACTCTTCCTTATGTATTTCTAGGTGCATGAACACAAGGAGCATGACAAGGTCTAACAAGCTTAGCAAAGAAGAGTTTTGATACATTACCAAGCACGAAAGAGAGCTAAGAAGAGCTAGACGTCAAGAAAGAATACAAAGGAATATTACAGAAAAAGGAGAACAAGGAGGAGTCGAGAGGACATTGATGGACTTTATAAGGCCAGGTTTCAGTCCTCAAGGAGTTGCAAGGCCTGCGATTTAAGCCAATAACTTTGAGATCAAACTGGCACTCCTCAACATACTTCAAAGCAATGTGTAGTTTTATGGGTTATCAAGAGAGGATCCCAACACCCATCTTGCTAACTTTTTGGAGATTTGTGACACCTTCAAGTTTAATAGGATGTTTGATGATGCTGTGAGGTTAAGATTTTTTCCTTTTACTGTATGGTATAACTCACTCAGTTTAGGGCAAATCGCTACTTGGGAGCAGCTAGCCCAAGCTTTCCTAGCTAAGTGCTTCCCCTTAACTAAGACAACAAGAATCATCAAAGAGATCACAAACTTTCAACAAAGTGATGGGGAGTCATTATATGAAGCCTGGGAGAGTTTAAGGAATTACAAAGGAGCTTCCCCCACCATAATCTTCCAAGGGAGTTTCTTTTGCAAACATTCTACAATTGTATGAATTAGAGCACAAAGGGAACCATAGATGCAGCTGCAAGAGGGTCTTTGATGAGGAAAACTATTAATGAAGCTCATGACCTTTTACAAAAGTTCACGAGTAAGTGTCTAAGCAACAAAAATGGATGATTCCAATTGACTTGATGACAGCCTTGCAAGCATAGATTACCACCCTCACCAAGCAGTTGAGCAACATACAAAGAGCTTATTCATCCACAGTCAAACCCGTGCAATTACAATTTGAGTTATATGTGCAGGACAACCATGACATAAATGAATGATTTTTGCTAGGAGAAAGTGGTACAGAACAAGTAAATTACTTGCGCCAGCCATAAAGAGGTAACAATCCTTCCTCTTATCACCTACAATCCTAGGTGAAAAAACCAACCAAATTTTTCATGGAATACTATTAATGTAGGTGGCCAAGTGAGAGTAAAAAGACCTACTAGATTTTAGCAAGATCGACTTGGGTCTTTGGAGAGCAAAATGGACAAGTTAATGGATGTATTGGGTTTAAAATTCTTAAGCCAACAGGAAGGTCAAACAAGATAAAAAGAGAGTCGGAAGAGAATGGAAGCAAAGTTTGACTTGACTACGAAGAACCGCACTTCATCCATCCACAACTTGGAGGTACAAATAGGTCAACTTGCTAATGATTTGTCTTCTAATAATGCAGGAAGCTTACCAAGCAACATTGAGGCCAATTCAAAGGAACAAATCAAGGCGATCACAGTTAGGAGTGGCAAGCAATTGGAGGAGCTAAGTAAGCAAAAGGATAGCCAATAAAAGGGGAAAGGTAAAGGAAAAGAGATAGAAGAAAGGAAGGTAAAAGAAAAAGAAGAAGAGAAACCATATGTGCCACTACCATCCTACAAGCCTAAGATTCCATATCCGCTAAGGGTGAGACAACATCAAGTAGACACTCAATTCTCCAAATTCTTGGAGAAGTTAAAGAAGCTTTAGATTAATTTGTCTTTGGTGGAGGCATTGGAGTGTATGCCCAAGTTTTCAAATTTTCTTAAGGATATATTGACACATGAATGAACTTGGGAGGACAATCAGACTATGACCTTGAAAGGGAACCGTAGTTCGATCATCACAAGTATAATGCCTTCAAAAATACAAGGTCCAGGGAGTTTTACTATTTTATGTGTTGTTAGTGATTTTTAATTTTCTAAACGCTTATGTGATTTAGATGCAAGTATTAACTTGATGCCTTAGTCTATTTTCAGAAAATTGGGGCTAGGAGATATCAAACCAACATCCATGCTTATCCAACTTGTAGATCAATCCATCAAAAGGCCATTTAGTGTAGTAGAAGATGTTATGGTAAAAGTGGATAAATTTATAATTCCTATTGATTTTGTTATGTTAGATTTTGAAGAAGATAGGAATTGTCCATTGATTTTAGGTAGGTCCTTTGTGAATACTGGTAGGGCATTAGTTGATTTGCATGAAGGAAATCTGGTTTTGAGAATTGGTGATGAGTAGGTTAAATTAAATATGACTACATCTTTGAAGAAGCCTATAGATGGAAGTGTATGTATGAAGATTGATGTCGTGGATGGTTGTGTGAAGGAAGTTAAAGAGGAAGTTATTGAAGTGCGTAGGGATAAAAGTGTGAGCGAAGAGGTATTGTGTGAGGAGGGTGAGCAAGAGAAGTTAGATAAATCGGATGCACCCACACCACCCTCCATTGTAAAGCCACCCACCGTAAAACTAAAACCCTTACCTTCCTACTTGAGATGCACATTTCTAGGTAACGACCACACCTTACCCATCATCATTTCCAACCAATTGGATTTTAACCAAAAAGAGAAAGTTTTAGAGACCATTATGACGAGGATGAGAATCATGGGGTCGCAAATTTCTACTATTAAGGAGATTAGACACAATGTGGTGATGCATAGGATTAACCTTAAAGAGGGATGCAAGATAGTGAGAGAGAGGCAAAGAAGGTTAAATCCAAAGATATAAGAAGTTGTGAAGAAATAAGTGTGAAGCTTTTAGATGCGGATATTATATACCCAATTTCAGATAGCAACTGGGTGAGTATAGTGCAATGTATGCCTAAGACAGGAGGCATGACAGTGATGGAGAATGAAAAAGATGAAAAGATTTCTATTAGAACCATCATAGGTTGAAGTGTGTACATTAACTATAGGAAGCTCAATTGTCCATCAAGAAAGACCATTTCCTGTTAGCTTTTGTGGACTAAATGATTGAGAGCGTGATTGGCCATGCTTTTTATTGTTTTCTTGATGGATATTTAGGGTACAATTAGGTGTTCATATACTCACAGGACTAAGAGAAGACTACTTTCACTTGTCTGTACTGGACTTTTTCTTACAGGAAGATGCCTTTTGCTCTATGTGATTCACCATCCACATTCCAAAGGTGCATGATGGCCATCTTTGCGGATATGAATGAACACTTCATGGAAGTAGTTATGGATGACTTCTCTATTTTTGGAGACTCTTTTGATCATTGCTTGTTTAATTTGGATAAAGTGTTACAAAGATGCGAGGAGTCTCATTTAGTCTTGAATTGGGAGAATTTTCATTTCGTGGTCCAAAGGGAGTTGTTTTAGGCCATAAGATCTCATGCAGGGGAGGTGAGGTAGATCAAGCTAAGACTGAAGTGATTGAAAAGTTCCTTCCTCCTACTAACATCAAGGGCATCCGAGCATTCTTTAGTCATGCAATGTTCTACAAATGGTTCATCAAAGACTTTTCTCTTATTGATAGCCCCTCGAGTTACCTGTTAGTTAAAGATGTGCCTTTTGTGTTTAATGATGATTGTTTATATGCTTTTAATAGGTTAAAGAAGGCACTTACAACATCACTTATTTTGATTTCATCAAGTTGATCACTTCCCTTTGAGATCACGTGTGATGCAAATGGACATGTCATTGGATGTGTACTCAGACAACAGAAGGAGAAGAGGCTACATGATTTACTAAACCAGCAAGACCTTGACGGGAGCACAATTAATCTACACCATTATTGAGAAGAAGTTGCTTGCATTGGTATTTGAATATGAAATTTTTAGTTCTTATCTTTTGGGCTCACAAGTTATGGTTTTTACAGATCATGCGACATTACATTATCTCTTTTCAAAGAAGGATGTCAAGGCTAAGCTCGTCCGATGAGTGCTTTTGCTCTAAAAATTTAACATTGAGATTAAGGACAAGAAAAGAGTAGCAAATGTTATAGCAAACCACCTATTGAGATTTGAGGAAGAGGAAATTGAAGAGTATTTTTCTAATGAGGCCTTAATGTTGGTAGAAAATCCTTTTCTTACTTAGTTTATAGATATTGTCAATTATCTCTCAGGTGGTATTCTTCCCCCTAATTGATAGTTGTCTATTGCATTGTGTTTTAGGGTGTAATTTGTTATGTATTTAGTGTTAAATTGAGTGTTGAGTTGTGTTTATGTGTTAATTGTGTTAGTTTATGAGTTTAAGTGTTTTTATAGGTTAGTATGAGTCTTTGAGCTTAATTGTTATATTTTTGAGGTACCTTGATGGGTTTTCTAGTGTTTTAGCGTAAACAGCAAAGAATGGAGAAGTTGTGAGGAGTTTTCGAGCCAAAGACATACCTACGATCATGGCACAGCAAGCCACATTTGTGACAGAAAGGGACAAGCCAGTAGTAGCCAGGCCATGATCATGCACTTCTACTATGATCGTGACAGAGAGCTTCTATTCAAGCCATGATCATGCACATTAGGCCACGATCATGATAGAAAGATTTAGGCACTGGCCACGATAGTAGCAGGCAGGGTCATAATTGTGACCTGCATTAAGCTGAAGAAAAAACTTAAAGATTTTTTAGACCATTTCAACCTCGACTTTGACCTAGAATGCCTAAAGTATAAATACAACATTTTAAGATAGATTTAGGAGCCTAGAGAGTCATACAAGAGAGCCATCACATCATCCAATTCTGAGAGAAAACCTAGAGAGAAATCAAGAGATTGATGAAGGAGACAAAGGAAGAGAGACATGGAGACGATGTTAGACGCTACGTACTTCCTAGAATAGGTAGTTTCCCACTATGGCTGCCTCCACAATTCCATTCCTGACAGTATTTTCCATTTATTCAATTTTATTGATTATGAAATTACAATATTCATTGAGAATAGGTTGTGTTGAATTTTGAGTTTTATCTATAATTACCTTCGGGTTTTTAATTCTTGAGATTAATAAAGTTTAATTGATTATGTTATCATTGTTTTAATTGTGATTCAATGTCTGTTTGTAATAATTCGACAACAAACTGAGAGGGTGAGCAGAGTGAAAATAATCAATTTGGGCTAATGAGAGTTAGGTAAATTGATAGATAAGAATTGAATCAAACTGATAGAATCGTGTAACGAGAGATCGAGCATAGGTTTCCGGTAGGTTAATAGACAATTCTAGAACTACTTTAGGTTATGGGTAAATTGTGAGTCGAGAGATCACAATTCCATAATTTAAATTAGGGATCATTAGTTAGGGTTAAGGATTATAACTCAAGAGAGAGTAATCTACCCTAGGATCGTCTAGACCTGTTAATTTGATAATTGCATAATTGGTTAGATTTTCATTAGCTTCAGATTAAAATCCCCTTTCTCTCACTTGATAGTTTCTAGGTTGATTTTCATATTAGGTTATGTGATTTTGCTATTTTTTTATATTTCTACATTTTAATATTCATAATTGATTGTTTGATTAATTTATTTCCTATATTAGTTTACTTCTTTTGAATTATTGTAGTTTAGTATGACCTTAGATTTTAGTACTAGTTTAGCCCTCCTCTTGAGATCGATACCTTAGGTACTATGCGAACGACCGTTGCGCTTGCAGAATTTACCAAAGTTAATAGATATTAAAACTTAGCATGTGTAACCTTGCGAACACTAATCTCTCACATCAATAAAGGAAGTGTTTATTATTTTAGTATTCTCGTTATATTTGGGATGAACCTATGTTATATAAAATATATGTTAACAGTTTTATTCGCACATGTGTCCCTGAAGATGAAATGCTTGAAGTTTTTACTCAGTGTCATAGTTCAGTTTTTGTAGGACACTGTGGAGCGAACATGATGGTTGCTCACATTTTGAAGTGTGGATTCTACTGATCAAACTTGTTCAAGGATGCCAGAGATTTTGTATCGTGTTGTGATAGGTGCCAAAGGGTTGGCAATATTTTTAAGAGAGATGAGATGCCACTTTTAAACATCCTGGAGGTGGAGATATTTGATGCATAGGGCTTGGATTTCATGGAACTATTCCCATCTTCCCTAAGTAACTCTTATATATTAGTAGGAGTTGATTATGTGCTAGGTAGGTCAAAACAATAGCTACTCCAACAAATGAAGGCAAGGCGGTGCAACGGTTCATCAAGATGATCCTTACTAGATTCGGGGTGCCTAAAGCTATCATAAGTGATGGAGGGAGTCACTTTTGCAACAAACCCTTTGAGACTCTTCTGAGGAGATATAATGTTCATCGTAGAGTGGCAACCCCTTACCATCCACAAAAGAGTGAACTAGTGGAGGTGGTGAATAGAGAGTTGAAGAAGATTTTGGAGAAGGTAGTGAACACTTCAAGAAAAGATTAGGCTTTAGGCTTTGAAGCTGGGTGATACATTGTGGGCTTACAGGACGGCTTTCAAAACTCCCATAAGTATAACACCATGTCAATTTGTGTATAGAAAGACTTGTTATTTACCATTTGAGTTAGAGCATAGAGCCTATTGGGCAATTAGAAAATTGAACATGGATTCGAAGCTAGCAGGCGAGAAGAGATTGTTACAACTTAATAAATTAGAGGAGTTAAGGTATGATGCTTATGAAAACGCCAAGTTGTACAAACTAAGGGCTAATAAGTGGCATGATGCCCACATCAAGAAGAAGGAATTCAAGAGTAGGGACTTATTGCTTTTATTCAATTCAAGACTTCGGTTATTTTCTAGAAAGCTCAAGTCAAGATAGAGTGGCCCATTTAAGGTTATTCAAGTGTTTCCCCATAGAACTTTGGAGTTGGAAAATGATAAGGGTGAAACTTCTGTTGGATCGCGTATGGCCCGAGTATTCACAATACGCTGCGAAAGAGACCATAACTCAACACGATGTATAACCGAAAACATATAGGATGCGCAAAAATAACTTTTTGATACGAATTGGTGGTTGTTTTTCGGATTTGTAGACACTACTACACACGAATGTCCTCTACCGGTATCCACACGAGTATGCACGATCTGGGCTGCAGCTATCGTGTGCTAGCACATCTTGAAACTCTTTCCGAATGCCGCACGCACTTCTGTCGGATGGTGGCTAGGGTTTTGTATTACAATGGTGTCTATATTTTCATGAGACCTACGTTTCTCTATTTATAGAGAAAACCTAGTCCCATTAAAGCCCAATAAGTTTCGGCCCATTATATCTCATATAATAAAAACCCGATAACTTAATTCACTCTAGCCCAATAAATATATCTATATATATTTATTCAATGCCTAATAAATTAGGCCCAAAAGAATAAGCCCAAATCACATCACTCTTTGCGTGTGACCCTGTAGGCTCATTTGATGTTGGCAATGGGCTTGATCACACTTCAAGGCCCATAAGTCATAAGTGGCCTC